>JAFLJL010005349.1:0-14035 GCA_018398815.1 Conus ventricosus
TGTGGCCGGCTTTAAAATGGTTTTTGGGTTTGCGTTTAGGTGTGATCAAACAACAGAGCTGTGAATACTGTCGTTCACTTGAGCACGAGATTCCAAGATGCAATTTTACTGTGCAGTACACTCCTAAGCACAACCAAATACACCACAATGTGCTGCAATACACACTGGCTGGCTTGTACTACAGGGATGGTGTCAGGAATACTATGTATACATACAGCATTATTGGTGAAGATAGAGTCGTCTTTCATCACTGTATAAACTCACATTTATCAGGTTAGAACAGACAAAAAGCGTTGCTTTATTCTGGCAGAGTGTACAAGTCAGGTGTTTCTTCATATTATACATTTACAGTCGAAAATAAAGCAATGTGTGGGTTCAAAATGAATGAGACGGAGAACTCTTCCCCCACTTCACTCTCAATTACCTCGACCAGTAAAACTGTTTATATTGCCCAAGAGACAAGAATCTGTAGCAACGTGCAGTGATGGTCAAGTGACGTATGCAGTTGTTCCTATATGGGTCAAGTCTGCATTCAGAGCTTAGCTCTTGCCATCCTCCAAACCCACAGTCAATACAGACTAGGTTTTCTCTTGGTCTTCACCCCACATTTGCATGCGACGATCAGTTCAGCACCATAGCATTCAGCCTGGTCTGTGACTTCCTCTTCTGACTGTCAGGATAACGGTGATGAATCATTCTGTGATTACCCTCAGTGTATCAAGACATTTACCTGTTCTAACCATCAGTGTGTGTCCTATGACAAGGTGTGTGATTTAGTGCCCCACTGTTATGTTTCAGTCAGATGAAGGAAACTGTGAGGGGTTTAAACCTCTGAATCTTAAAACACGTTTTGTACAATCGCCAGTTCTGATCAGTTTTGATGGCAGCATCCAGTTTATTTCCACCCCCATGAATCCCAACGATTCCTGCCCTGACAGCCACTACCGCTGTCCTGGAGACTATGACGACTGTCTGCCTGTCTACACACGATGCAATGGGATGCACGACTGTATCGATCTCCAGGACGAAGAAAAGATGTGAAGAAATAACATGCTCCGGGTTGTTCAGGTGCAGAGCTTCAAAGATCTGTGTTCACAGCGATCACCTGTGTGACGGTTGGTCGTACTGTCCACTGCGTGATGATGAGATGTTCTGTGACGTGACCTGTCCTGATGGCTGTCAGTGTCAAGGTCACTCCTTTCTGTGCCCTAAACATTTCTCTGCAGCACAGTCCCCTACAATCCGCTATTTGGACGCCACGGGTTCAGGTATGACGCTGTCTGATGTGAAAGACACGTCTATCTGATTCATCTTGTTCTTGCTCAATGTTTCCTGACTGCTTTGCCCTATGTAGATTTGTCCAATTTGAATGTACTAGATTTCACACAAAATGAACTGAGACTTGTCAACATGACTTCTTTCCTTGGTTTGAAAAACTTACAAACGTTATCTCTGTCCAACAATCCTCTCACCCAGCTGCACGCTGATCTCTCCTCTGACGCCGTACACAGTGCCCTGACCAAGATAGACCTGTCCTTCACCAAGCTGACACTGCTGGACACCACAGTCTTCTCTCTAGTCCCTGGGGTCCAGAAACTGAACTTGACTTACACTTCCATACATACAATCAGTCCAGCTGGGTTTCAGTATACACCAGCACTGAGTGAGTTATATTTAGAGGGTAGCCCTGTGGAAGAATTTCCTCATAACATTTTGATAAATTCTTTTTCAACTGTCTGTTATACATGCGACAACTACAAACTATGTTGCAATGAAATTCTCCCGAGTCACCTTGACGAGTCATCATGCCATGCCCCAAAGGACGAAATTTCTTCCTGTGAAGATTTACTACAATCATGGGCCTACCGAGGGTTTCTGTGGCTCATCACCTGTCTGTCTCTTACTGGCAATGTCTTCTGTTTCTGTGCACGTTTGATTGCCAGATCCATGACCTCTTCCAGTGGCTTTAGTGTGTTTGTCATCAACCTGACCATGGCCGACTTTCTGATGGGGTCTACATAACTATGATTGGAGTGGCTGATGAACGGTACCGTGGTAGATATCTCCTTTATGATGAAACGTGGAAAAGCAGTGTGACCTGTAAGGTGGCGGGGGTTCTGTCCCTGCTGTCCAGTGAGGTGTCAGCTCTGGCCTGGTCATCTGCTTCATCACTCTGGACCGTTTTATCGTCCTTCGGTTTCCGTTTAGCACTCTGCGATTTGACAGAACATCAGCAGCACTGACTTGTCTGTTGACCTGGTTGGTTGGTTGGTTTTTAGCTGTTATTCCTTTACTGCCAATGACCAGTCACTGGGAGTTTTACGACCAAACAGGTATTTGCATTCCACTGCCAGTGACCAGACGGGACTTTAAAGGACGATTGTATTCTTTCAGTGTATTCATAGTTTTGAACTTCACCTTATTTATACTCATTTCTTCTGGCCAAGCTATTGTCTACTGGTCAATACAGAGCAATGTATTACAGACGAACTCGACGAAAGTGTCACGTGACATGACCATAGCACGACGGTTGATCAGTGTTGCAGTAACCGATTTCCTGTGCTGGTTTCCCATTGGACTGTGTGGAATGTTAACATTGACTGATACTCCTATCCCAGGAGAAGTGAATGTTGCCCTGGCTATATTCATACTGCCGTTAAACTCCGCTATTAACCCTTTCATGTATACCTTTAACACGTGGGCGGAAAAAACGAAAGAAAAAACCTATAGATAACCTCATGAAATGGCTGAAAGCTAATCCTGATACATACACAGTTCCAGGGGGATTCATGTCGTTATGCAAAATATTGAGACACATCTATTCTTCTCTTTTGCACTGTCTGCTGCAAGTGGTAACTGAGGTACATTTCAGAACATGATTGGCCAGATCACGTAAACTGCATTTAAGGAAAAGAAATAAACATCAAGAGTCATTGTCAGATATTCACTCAAACAATAGCTCATTTTAAGAACGATTGTCATCTCAAATGTGAACAAAACATTTAGCATAATAATAGTAATAAGGAAAATTTTCTATAGCGCCCATCCTAACAACGTAGGCCAGAGGCGCTTTACAAGTTTTAACAATTCAACATCTAAAACATATAAGCAGAAACACACACACACACACACACACACACACACACCACACACACACAAAACACACACACCACACACACACACACACACCCCACACCGCACGCACGCACGCACGCACGCACGCACGCACGCACGCACGCACGCACGCACGCACGCAAAACCCCACCCACACACACAACACAACACACACACACACACACACACCACTCAAAATTCTGCGTTCACGAGTCAAAAACCCACACACACACAACACACACACACACACAACACACACACACACACACACACACCACACACACACACACACACACACACACACACGCATGCACGCACACACACCCCACACTCGCACACGCACACACCCACACTCACCCACCCCCCCACCCACCCACCCTCACACACACCCCCCCCCCCACACACACACAACACACACACACACACACACACACACACACACACACCACACACACACACACACACACACACAACTGGAACATAAGTTGCAAATATAACACACAAACTGACCTGTGAACTTCATTTGTACACGAACAAAGTGTGCAAGTGACATGTGGTAATTTAGTAATGTTTCAGATCATTCGGTGTCCGATTTTCCACATTATTTTTTTTTAAATTGCATACAAATGGACATTTTGTATTTGAACACTTTCTCAAGAGCCCAAATTTTCCGCCCCATACTGTGATAATGGCTGCACTTGAGAGTCAAATAACTTTGAATTAAACTGAAAATGAAATCACAATGCAATTTTAAAATAAAGTGTGAAGTATAACTGCGACTGCTCTCTTTGCTCTATTTGCAAGGTCTTGGCATCCAAAAGTGAAACTGGTTGTGATATTAAAATCCAAGATACTTATAGCATTGACAATAAGAATAAATTGTCTACCATAGACCCATCGCTCATTTCCAGTTTAAATAACCACATATACGAAGCACCAATAATGTTGGTCTTATTCATATTTACTTTCAATTCTAATCTGGTTACAGCAGAATACAAACTATTCAATTGTCTTTGAAGACCAACAACAGTTGTAGTCATTAAAATAATTCATCAGAAAAAAGCAAGACAAAGATCTTCAAAAGGTCAAAAGTTACACCATGCCTTCCATTTTGAATAATTTCTTTACACCATCCCTTTCCATTTTGAATAATTTCTAAGGCCATTTTCATTTATGAAACAAGGAAAACAAAACTGGACTGCAGACGTCCCCTTGCTTAACCCTCGGTACACGCAACATAATCTGATGATTTTGCTCCACATCTGACCCTACCCTTTCCCTTTTTCACTATACATACTCTTTATACAACGGTACAGTTTACTTTTATTTCGTTCTTCAATAAAATAGGTCATAACAAGATCCGGAAACTGAACCCAAGGCACATGCTAAAAATTTTCTTTCCATACAAATTTAATACCTTGTTTTGAGAACATCTTTCATATACAGTAAAACCTCCCTGTCCGTAATAAATGTATAGTTCACGTTCGCATACAATTTCTGTAGAAGTGTTTGAAGTTCTTGCATTCATGTTACCACAAAATAGTAGTTCAATATCATCAAAGTACATCAAGTTATTGACAACACCATTTTCCAGAAATTTTCAATACCATCATAAAAACCCACACTTGGAGTAGAAAGGTGAATTTTTCCGAGGGACACACACACATACAAGAAAGACTTTTTTATTGAGCCCAAAAAAAAGCCTCTATAAAAAGCATGAACAATATTATCACTCGCCTATTTGCTCCCGGAAGGAAGCTACGTTGAGTATTGGCGCGCACAGCGTTGCAGGCAATTGGACGCTGGCGTTTGCAGGCAAGGGATTTTGTGAGCATGTGTAGGTAGTCTACATGAATGAATGATAACGTAAGTACAAGTGAATGAGCCCAGTGTGCAAAGTACACAAGAACTTGAAGGTGAGTGGAAACCCCCTTTTTTTTTCATTCCGAGTAGATCTTGGCAGCGTAAAAAAGTGGTGTACGTGTATATTGGATTGAATTAATTGGGTATAATAACTTCTCTGAGAGAAGCCCACGCCTGGTTGCATGCATCATATGACCATACAGTTTGGAGTATAGTTCATAACTTTCGCCTGTGTGCGGCTGTACCTTAATTCGCCTGTGTGCGTTATACAATTATCCTGTTCGCCTGTGTGCGATATACAACTCTCCTGTTCGCCTGTGTGCGATTTGGCAGTACCATCCGCCTGGTGCGTACATGCTCAAGATATAATATAACCCAAGCAAAGCATGGCCAGTCATTCAGGGGCACAGGAGCAAGAGGTCGCACCTATAGATAAGGGAAAGATAAAGTCGAGAGGCTGATGCTCGCATCAGTCAAATGGATGACTGATTTTCTAGACTGGAAGAGGCTATTCACAAGCTGTTGACCGCCAAAACTTGGGACAAAGACCGGATCACGTCTCAGGCACCGCGTAAACGCGGCGTGGCATAAGAGACGGCGCGATTCTCTCTCTGATGAGGGGGGAGAAGAAACTGGGTCATGGTCCGACCGTGGCGAGTACAGGCGCACGAAAGGTGAACAGCCGGTTAAGAAAACGGGGTAATGCCACTCTGAGCAATAATGAGGACTCTGATCATGGGCAGATGGAGAAATCTATGATGGTGCTGTGGATACTATTTCCCTTGATTGTCAAATGATGACTTGTTAAAGGAGATAGAACAAGACTTGGACAATAAAGAGAAAACAGCTGACAAAGTGGCTGACTCAAGGGCTGAGATCATTAATAAAAGATTTGCACAGGGGCTTTCTGAAACAAAATTTAAAGAAAGGCTTGATAAATACCAACGCCCAACAACTGCCCCAAGCTTCAGGTGCCCAAAGGGGAATACAGAAATCTGGAAGGATTTGCCAGCCACTGTCAAACAGGCTGATTTTAAAGATGGCTTCAGTGCAGAGACCATTGTCAAAGCCACAGCAGCACTGGCACAGAACACTCAGGCTATACCAAAGCATATAGCAAGAAAAAGTTGACTGATGCAGACATCAAACCCCTCTGTCGCTGATCAGAACGCTGATGCTCTGGCCTTTTTGGGGTCATGCATGTCACGAGCTGTCAGAAAAAACGCAGACAGGTCCTGCGCCCTCATCTCCCCAGACAGCTGACAGGATTGTGCAGTGAGAGTGTTCCCATTATGGTCAGCTCTTTGGGACAATCTGACTGCTTCCATCAAGGAGATAAAAGAGCTGGACAGACTGTCACATGGTGCAGGCCCAAGTCGTTATGACAACAGACAACGTAACAACCATGGCAGAAGCCAACAACAAAGAAAAACGTCCTTTTTAGGCCAAAAACAGCAACACTACGGCCATAAAAAAGAAGTTCCAGGGGAACAGAAACGCAAGACAGTTCTACCAGAAGAAAGCCTAGAGTCTGTGTCACTCTTGGATGGCCAGGTGAACACACTACCCCCTCCTCATCTGCTGGATGAAATGAACAGGAGGCTATACTTTTTCAAGGTGGCAGGCTTACACAATATGTTGATAGATGGAAAAATTTGACAAAAGACCCTGAAATTTTAGAAACAGTAAAAGGGCGTGAGCCTTCATTGATTGTGATATTGGCCAAATCAGACAGGATTACACTTCCAACCCGAGTTAAATGCATCAAAAAAAGAAAGTTATTGACAAAGAAATACAGAAACTTTGCCAAAAAGGTTGTGATTTAAAAAGTGTCAGGCTGAAGCAGAGCAGTTTGTGTCACCATTTTTGTTCTTCCGAGAAAGATGGAACTCATAGAATGATTCTGAACTTAAAGAAACTAAACGAAGATATCGTTTATTATCACTTCAAAATGGAAACCTTGCATACTGCTCTAAAACTAGGACTCCAACTGCTTCAGGGCTTCAATTTGACTTGAAGGATGCATACTACTCAGTATCAGTCAAAGAGGAACAAGAAGATTTCTCAGATTTGAGTGGGATGACCAGCTTTGGCAGTTTAACTGTTGCCCAAAGGGCTGGCACTTGCACCACGTAAATTCACCCAAACTGTTAAAAACGTGTTTGCACCTTGAGAGGGGAACGTCATCTTTCCTCAGTATTTTTGGATGATTCACTTTTGTTTGCAGAGACGAGAATGTCATGTGCCTCTAATGTATTTAACACAGTGAACTTCTGAGGTCTCTGGATTTATCATCCATCCCCAAAAATCAGTACTAGAACCCACTCGTCGCATTCAGTATCTGGGAAGTCATCATTGACTCTGAGTCCAATGACAGTACTTTAACACCTGGAGAGTAGCAGACATGGTTTCGATTTGCCTGTCAGCTGTCAAGAAAGATACAGTGAGTATCAGGGATATGGGGAGAGTGATTGGAAAGATAGTGGCTTCCTTTCCAGCGGTGATGTATGGCCACTTCATTATAGACAGCTGGAGAAAGAGGAAAAGACAGCACTGTTGCTGTATGCAGGGAATTTTGACAGACACATGACTTGTCGCCTTTTTGCCAAAAGAGAAACTAAATTGGTGGATCAACAACATTTAGACTGCTTATAATGTTATTCACCAAACAGAGCCTGATGTCACCCTGACCTCGGATGCATCAAAAACTGGATGGGGTTGTGCATGTGAACAGTCAAAATCTGGGGGAGGGAAAGGCTGCCAGAAGAAAAAGATTTTCACATCAACTATCTGGAACTTAAGGCAGCATTTTTGCTTTGAAATGTTTCCCAAATCAGGTTTATGGGCGACATGTCCGTATCATGATAGACAACACAACTGCTGTTGCATCTATCAATCATATGGAACAAGTCATTCCGATTCATGTAATTTGATGACACAATGATATGGAACTGGTGCATTGACAATCACGTACGGTTGAGTGCTGCTTATATTCCAGGTAAGGAAAACACAGCAGCAGATGAGGAGTCAAGGAAAATAAACCTGGAAAGCAGAATGGAAGTGAACACGAAGAGCCCTTTACAAAGCATTGATACAATTGCATATGAATCCGGACATTGACCTCTTGCCTCAAGGTTGAACAACCAAATGCAGCCCCTATGTTTCTTTACAGACCTGACCCCAAACGCCTATGCAGTAGATGCATTTTCTCCCTTGGAGTAACCTTCAATTTTATGCCTTTCCCCTTTTAGCACGATCACGGCAGTGTTGGGGAAGGTGAAGAGAGAGCGAGTGATGGGGGTAGTGGTGGTGCTCTGGGGGCCTCTGCTGACACAGCTGCTGACACAAGACCCAGTACTGCTACCAACCCCGAGACACCATCCTCTCCCTCCCCACGCAGCAAGGGAGAACCCACCCCCCTTTTTCCCCCGCCTTTAACTGATGGATGCAAAGTATCAGGGAGCGGTAGGCCTACCAGAAGGAAGGCTGTTCCAACCAGGCACAGCGCTAATCGTCAGTTCTTGGCGCCCCCACACACGCGCAGTGTACAACACCTACATTGCCAAGTGGAAGCAGTACGCAGCAAAGAATAGTATCCCACATGATGTGCCTGACATTTTGGGAGGCAGCAAACTTTCTTGCCGAACTTTTTAGTGCTGGAGCAAGCCACAGTGCTATAAACTCTGCGCGCTGCGCTTTGGTCCGCCTATCTGCCATCAGTGAATGGATTTCAGCGGGCAGTCATCCAGTTATTGGCAAACTTGTGAAAGGAGCATTTGAACATAGGCCTTCCTTACCCGATATAAGGTCACTTGGGATGTAAATACTGTACTTAGTTATTTAGATTGCTTATCTCCCATCAATCAGTGACTTTGAAAGAACTGACTTTGAAAACTTGCATGTTGTTAGCTTTAGTTACAGGACAAAGAGGTCATGCTTTTTTCTCTTTGAAAACAAGTGATGTAAAGATGTTGATTTTAAACGTGTGTTACAATTTTCATGTGTATTGAAAACAACAAAGCCAGGGAAACATACGAACCACAGAGATTAGGGCATTTGCAAAGAATGAAAATCTGTGTCCAGTGAAACACTTGAAGCAGTATATTGACACAAATAAGGATCGAGGCAGTCACCAACAGCAGTTATTCATCAGTCACACCAAAAAACCCCACGCACCTGTGGTAAGCTGACATTCGCGTGATGGGTGAAAGAGGTGCTAGAGGTGCTAGCGCGCTAGGCTGCAAGCTGCAGTGCAGCGCCCAGGCTGGAGTTTCATTGAAAACAATTGAAAGCAGCGGGCTGGACAAATGAAAAGACATTCTGTAAATACTATAAGAGACAGAACAGTGCCAGTTTCAGCCAGAAGGGACTTGATGGCTATGTGAACAGCAAATGAAAATGATGAAGGATCATTGTGAATAAATTGTGTGAAATTTCATGTCTGGCCTGTGATGTTTATATGGCCACTATCCTTACTTTCTCTAAAGTCTCAACGTAGCTTCCCTTCCGGGAGCAATAGGCGAGTGATATTAGAAATTAAAAATAGACCTACGCTAGGGGGTTGCAGTTTAATTGAAATTAATACGAGCCTATTGTGGAGGAAGGAGAAGTTACGTCCCTCCCAATTAGTGTTCGTAGTAATATCAATTTTACTGTCCCTCCCTAAAGGCGTAAGTCTAGTGGCCCTACAGCTCTGAAATTTGCCTGCAACGCTTTTGCGCACCAATACTCAACGTAACTTCTCTTCCTCCCCATAGGCTCCCTATAATTTCAATTAAACTGCAACCTCCTAGCGTAGGTCTAGTTTAATTTTCTAATTAAATACTGATAGCCTCAATCAACTTGGGGAACATACGGAAGAAGACTTTTTTGGGACCATACAAATCAGTCTTCTGAGCACCGACCCTGTTTCGTTAAGTCTTACTGTCCGGTTTTACAAAAAAAATAATCAATGGTCTGGAAAAGTATTTGACTCAAATGATTCAGCAAAAATTTCTACCAAACATACAAAATCAAAAAAAGGAAATAAAGGGGATAAAGTCTCTCTCGCGTGATTTACGAAATAATCCATAAATAAATCCCGGTGAAGAAAGGACACACTATTTTTCACATTTATTTTCAGAAGACGTCAAAGGGGTGTGTGCGTGTGTTTTGTTTTTTTTTCGTGTCTTGTACGTGTTTCAGTCCGTATGTCACCGCCATGACTGAAAATTCCATCTTCCATCACACAATCATTACCATCATTTCACCCCGTCATTAGCACAAACATACCATGCAAAGGTCCAAGGTCATCAAGACTGTACATTTTCAAATGGTACAGTCAACCCCTTTCAGCTGTTCAGCAGCATGTACATAGTCATCACTACAGCCTCCCCGCCAAGTCCCACGTATTCTCTCAGAAACACTCTGTTGAGTTTCACCCACACCCGTGTTTACAGTTGATAGCATAAACATCACTATTACCATGGAAAACATGCTCCACAAAACATGACCGCCAAAAATCAAATTCAACTTTTCCACAGTTAACACATTAACCGATCAAGTGGTTAAATAGCATCTGACCCACTACCGTCCACACCGATGTCAGGGACAACTGAACGGGATTTTCAACGCCTACGCCTCCCTGCTTCAGATTAGAACCCCTTTACTGCCCCGTTAAAATATCAGCACGTGGAGTCGGAATATGATTCTCGCGCGGTGGCAGCTTAAATTTCGCCTCCCTCTGACTTTGACAAAGGGGCATTTTACAAAGGTGCATTTTTCCAATGACAAGGCTGGGCCTAATCGTATCTTCATTCCACCAGATTGCTACTGACATCCACACCAAACATTTTACTGTCTATTACAAGATGGTCCATATACCATAGGGCACTTTCTTACCTTGTGACCAAGCGGACTTAAAGTGTGGGATAAATTTCATTTTTGTTTCTCTTACCCGAAATGAAAAGTCTTCACTAACAAATATTTCTGTTACCTTCTGTGTCTGTTTTGCTCTAACATTTTGTCCCTTTTCTTTGAAGAACGCACAACCCACAACCATCGGCGAGCCTGGCTTGGAGTTTGCATGATGCACTCGGTCGAAGGGAGCTTTTACCTGCCAAAAACCATCTTATCAGTTAGCATGCCTCTTACCAGCTCTTCACAGTCCTGCCAAGTCTCATTGTCCCTACGGGGAATACCATGTATTATTATTTATTCCTTTCGACCGACCTAAATCGCCCACTTTTCTGTCCAAGGCTTCCCCTCTGGCAAGTTTGGTGTTTTCATCTGTTAACGGTCTTTTTCCTCTTTTAAGTGAGACTTTCCCGCTTCAAACCAATCAGTTCATCCTGTAACGTCAACACATTTGTTTCACATCTTCCATCTTCACTTACTGATCGGACTTACAGGTTAAGTTTGGTCAACATGGCCTCAAACATCCCCCAAGAGTCGGATCCGGCGAGAGCGTAAAAAGCGGGTAGGAACAGACCCGGTCCAAAGTCCACTGTCTCTGCGGGTACATCCAGTGCTTTCCAGGGGAGTTTGCTGCTTGCTGTCGGTCTTAGCAGAGCCAGGTCCTGGATTCAGCTCCACATCACCACACCGTTGGAGTAAATGTCCGTAACAAAACAGAGAGAGTAGCAGACCTGGGGTGACACCGTCCCTGCGTGGGCTCAAAGTTAACACAGAAATTCTCATGTCGGATTTGAATTTTTCCCGTTGTGACATAAAAGAGACAAGTACCTGAACAAACGCTCCACATACAGGCCCGAATGTCAGTGGTGCAGAAGGCTTGACACCTAACAAAAGTCACTGCTCACTGTAAAGTCACAACACCAAAAAATTCAAAGGAAAAAAGAAAAAGCATGGAGTTCGACAAACGTGACCTGCCAGCTTCGTGTACCAAAGGAACCCCCCCCCCCCCCCCCCCCGAGAGAGAGAGAGAGAGAGAGAGAGAGAGAGAGAGAGAGAGAGAGAGAGAGAGAGAGAGAGAGAGAGAGAGAGAGAGACAGACAGACAGACAGACAGACTGACAGATAGACCTGGAGACAGACAGATGTCGCTTGTCCATTGAATCAATGGGGACCACTTCAGTCATCTTGGGGTTAAGAGCAGTGAGAAAAATTATGGGTACGCAGGTGGCAAATCTAGTCGATGTGTGCAAAGAATGTGTGGTGACAGCTTGGACGGGGAATGTGGAAAACATCCTCTAGATTGCTGGAGTGGGCCATCCCAGCCTGTCTGTTTTGTTGCACTGCAGCTGTCCTCCTTTCGGCATATGATTTAAGCCTTTTTGGACAGAGAAGCGCCCTCTAGCTCGATCAATAGTGGTTTGTTCCCCTGTGGCAGGGTTGATGTTCAATAGTTTCATGGATGTTTTGGGAATGTTTTACAAGCGTTTCCTTTAAACTCCTCGTTGCAGTTCATAGTTCATATAGAAGAGTCTCTTATGGTAGGCGATGGTCTGGCATGCAAGCAGCTGACCTGCTCATCGAAGCCAAAACAGCATCAGGATGATGTGGATGCCAGGCAGACCCACCTGGTCAAGCACCTCCGTGTCTGGGATTGTGTTTTGCCATCTGATGTTCAGCGATCTTATGAGGTAGGCTGTGTAGAAGTGATTCAGCTTCTTGGCATACAGCTGGTACATTGTCCATGTTTCACATGCATAGAGGATTGTGGGGAGAACAACTGCTCTGTACACCTTCAGCGTGGTCTCTAGACTGATACCTCTTTAGTTCCAAACATTAGTGTGTAGTCCGTCAAGGGTTGCTGACACTCACTTCATCGTTGATGGTGACATTCTGTGACAGTGCTCTGTCAAAGTAGGTAAATTTACTCCCTGCAGTGAGTCTCATACCAGTGACTGGGGCCTATTAAATATAGAAATTATTCATTCAAACCGTTCTGTCTCACATGCTGATTATAGATGAGACGAAACAGAAAACAGACTATAGATAGATAGATGCGGATATAGATTAACAGACAGCTAGATAAAGAGACAGACAGGCAGACAGATAGATAGAGACAGAGACAGATTTGATAACCAGACAGTGAGACAGACAGACAGACAGACAGACAGACGGACAGACAGACAGCTAGATAGATGGATAGATATATAGATATAAGACAGATAATAGATTTGTTTGAAAGAAAGAAAGGAAGAAGGAAAGAAAGGTAGGCAGATAGATTCACACACACACACACACACACACACACACACACACACACACACACAAACACACACACACACACACACACACACACTCACACATATATATAATATATATATTTTATATATATATATATATATATATATATATATATATTTTATATATATATATATATATCACAGAATATCTATCTATCTATCTATCTATCTATCTATCTATCTATCTATCTATCTATATCATGGATGTCTTAAATTAAGACCAGACGCCTCGCTGCCACAACGGCAACAATATTTCGACCCTGTCGAAGTATTTTTCCAAGTAATAGAGTTTGTTACTTACCCCCAATGACATTGACAAACAAAGCACATGACAAGACACAATGCATTTCAACCACTTGGGTCTTCTTCAGGCGAAAAATAAATCACATTTAACATTTGGGACAGTACAAACAAAGAACGAAAAATGACTCATCTGTTGTTGTCCATGTGGTGGGGAGAATAACCGGTAGGCGGAAATGACATGGGGGATTATGGGAGAGGAAAAGGAGGGGGGGGGGGGGGGGGGTTGCGTATGAGGAGGGGTGTGTGTGTGATACGATAGTCTTTTTCGTTCTTTGTTTGTACTGTCCCAAATGTTAAATGTGATTTATTTTTTTCGCCTGAAGAAGACCCAAGTAGTTGAAATGCATCGTGTCTTGTCATGTGCTTTGTTTGTCAATGTCATTGGCTGTAAGTAACAAACCTTATTTCTAAATTTTCCTTCGTTCGCCGCCGTCAGTCACTCCATTTTGAAATTCTCCAAGTAAGTTTTGGATTCTGAATCTGTAACTACTTTTCTAATGTCGAATCCAGAATCCAGAAACCCATATTCTTAGCTGTCAACTTGTTAGGATCATGTTCGTCACA
>JAFLJL010005350.1:5000-13863 GCA_018398815.1 Conus ventricosus
CACACCACACACATATATATATATATATATAATATATATATATATCTATCTATATATATATATATATATATTATATATATATATATATAATATATAATAAAATATATATATATATATATTTTGGGCATCCGTTAGTCTGGGGAGACGATGGATTTGGCCCTTTGTGAATTTTTTCAGTTGGTCATACAGCATCTGCTGTGGGCTGTATAGACCCACATGAAGTGGCAGTCTCTGCTGCATTTGATGCACTTGAAGGCCGAGTCAGCTGCTGGCAGCAGCTGCTTCTTTTTTCTCTGTGCGCGCTTGTCATCGGCAAGTTTCCGGAGCTTCTCTCGCCAGCTTCCACCCAGTGTTCACAGTGTGTCTCCAGCGGGATCTGTCCCGAGCAAGCTCTTCCCAGGTGTTGGTGTCGATGTCGAAAAGCCTTCAGGTCGCGCTTGCAAACCATCCTTGAAGCGGAGTTGTGGTCTTCCAGTTGTTCTTTTGCCAGAGGCAAGCTCTGCGTACAGAATGTCTTTGGGATCCTGCCGTCGTCCATTCGACCCCACATGACCAAGCCATCTGAGGCGACGCTGACGGAGAAGAGTGGTCATGCTGGGAATCTTTGCAGGGCTCAAGCACAACGTTGTTTGTCACGCGGTCACTCCATGTGAATCCAAGTATGCGCCGGAGACAGCGCATTTTGGAAGGCATTTAGCCTCTTCTCTTGTGGGCTACAGGTCCGGGATTCGCTGGCGTACAGGAGAGTGCTTAGCACACAGGCTCGATACACAGCAATCTTGGTGTTAAATGTTAACATGCTGTTTTTTCCACACTCTCTGAGATAGTCTGGCCAGGTGGTAGGAGGCCTTGCCAATCCTTCTGTTGATCTCCGTATCCAGAGAGAGGTTGTCGGTGATGGTGGAACCGAGGTACGTAAACTGGTTAACAGCCTCTAATTCATGGTTGTTGATGGTGAGCGGGGTTGTTCAGCATCCTGACCCATCACATTCGTCTTCTTAAAGCTTATTGTCAGGCCAAACTCATCACAAGCTTTTGCAAAGCAGTCCATCAGACTCTGTAACTCTGCTTCGGTGTGGGTGGCCAGAGCAGCGTCATCTGCAAACAGCATGTCTCTGAGGGGTCACTACCCGTACTTTGCTCTTTCCCTTCAGCCGAGCCAGGTTTGAACAGTCGGCCATCTGATCGGGTGTAAAAGGTTTAGAACCCTCAATTGATGTCCCAAAGGCGTGCTTCAGCAGGCCCAGCGAAGAAGATGCCGAAGAGGGTGGGAGCGAGGACACAGCCCTGTTTGACTCCACTGCGTATGTTAAAACGCATCTGATGTCGAGCCATCGTACTGCACTGTGCCTTTCATGTCGTCGTGGAAAGACTGGATCACACCCAAAAGTCTTGGGTGGGAAAGCCTATCTTCGCTAGGACGTTTGAAGAGTCCGTCTTTTGCTGACAAGATCAAATGCCTTGGTCAGGTCAATGAAGGCCAGAAAGAGGGCTTGTGCTGCTCTCTGCATTTCTCTTGCAGCTGTCTAAATGGAGAAGACCATGTCGATGGTTCATCTCTCCGAGCGGAACCCGCACTGCGACTCGGGGTACACTCTGTCAGCGAGCCTCTGCAGCCTGTTCAGGCGACTCTTGCAAATACTTTGCCTACAATGCTCAGGGGGAGATATTCCTCTGTAGTTATTGCAGTCACTTTTGTCGCCTTTGTTTTTGTATAAATGTGACAATATTGGCATCTCTCATGTCTTGAGGTACTGCTCCTTCCTCCCAGCACTGACAAAGAAGGTTGTGCAGATGTTCGAGCAGTGCACTCCCCCAGACTTGATGATTTCTGGGGGTATGCCATCCTTCCCTGGTGCTTTTCCTGAGGACAGGCTCATAATTGCTTTTTCTAGTTCTGCCAGAGTGGGTTTCTCATCCAGTTCCGCATGAGGGGAGGCTTCAATCGCATCAAGGGCCTCATGGGTGACGTGGTTCTGTCTGGAGTACAATTCGGAATAATGTTCCACCCATCGCTCCATCTGCTTGTCCTTGTCCTGGATGGTCTCGCCCGTGCAGACTTCAGTGGAGCTGTAGTCTTCTTGGTGGGGCCCATTGTTTTTTTGATGCGTCGTACATGCCCTTGATGTTTCCAGTATCAGCCGATATTGGATGCCTTGACATAGCTGGAGCCAGTAATCGTTTGCGCACTGCCTTGCTAATCTCTGTACTTTGCTCTTTGCGGATCTGTACACCTGCAGGGTTCTCTGGCTGGGGGATCGCTTGTATTCCAGGTGGGCGCTGCGGGGTTCTTCTGTGGCTGGAGTGAGTGTGGAGGAGTTGGCCTCAACCAGTCGTTGTTCTTGGTCTGCTTTTTTCCGAAAATCTTCATGGCAGTGCGTGTACTGTCTCTCTGATGTGGTCCCATCTCTCATGGGCTGAGCCACCGGGGGGGTTGAGTCGAACACCTCGGAGAGGGTTGGGGAAATTCCGCCGCCTTGTCAGGGTGTGTGGTCTTGTTCACATCCGATGCGAGGTTTGCCTGCAGGCCTAGAGCGATGTACTTCTTAGGCTGGAGCTTGATCTTGCGCACACCAGCGAGTGATCGGTGTCACAGTCGGCGCTGTGGAAGGTGCGAGTTAAAAAGGACACACCTCAAGGCAGACCGCCTGATGATAATCAGGTCAGCTGGTGCCAGTGCTTGGAGCGAGGGTGTCTCCATGACACTTTCTGCTGGGGCTTTGTCAGGAAGAAGGAGTTTGGGGATGCTGAGGTCGTGGTTATGAGCACATCTCCAGGAGTCGTGCCCCCTTTTCATTCATCTTTCACACCACCAAACTTTCCAAGACGGAGGGCCAGGAGTCATGGTTAGCGCCCACATCTGGCATTGAAGTCACCCAGCACAACAGCTGCTCGTCTTTGGGGATCCTCTGGATAAGTGAGTCAAGCTGATCGTAGAACTCGTCCTTTGTTTCCCTTTGGTGGCGCTGAGTGTTAGCGCATAGACGCTGATCAGGTTGACGGGACCAGGGTGGTGTTGAGGCGGAGTGATAGAGTCTTTCAGTTCCTTGTTGGCAGGGTTCTATCATCCCTAGCAAAGAGTTCCGGACAGCAAATCCGACGCCATATTCTCTGGTGTCTTCAGCGCTCTTCCCTTGCCAAAAAAACGTAAAATCCTTTTCTCGGAGGGTTCCAGAGTCAGCAAGCCTCGTCTCTTGCAGTGTGGCGATGTCGACCTAGATCTCGCAAGTTCTTTGTTGATGACGGAGGTCTTTCGGCATCGCTAATAGCCTGGAGGTCGTCCGACAATCCAGGAGTCATTTGTCCTTACATTCCAGGTGCCAAGCTTGAGAGCTGGGGTTTTTTTTGTTAATTTTGATTTTCCCTTGCTTTTGCCTGGTGCAGTAATTGCAGTCCCCCTTGTCAGATACTTCCGTACCCTGAGCCCACGCCCCCAGTAAGGGGCGAACTGTGGCGAGACGCCCTATTGGCTGGGGGGCTGCCCAGCTTGAGGCGGGCGGTAGCTGTCAATGAGATGATGATCTCTCCACCGACGGAAACAACCCCTGGCGCCAGCTCTACGCCAATCGAGCGGATGGCTTATAACCGGTAACTGCTGCTTCCCGTGTTGTTTCGACGCTTGCAGCGAAGCTGAAGTGTCCTCTTCAGGGCGCAAGCCTGGGCAAGTTGGTATGGAGAATCAGCTTTGCCCATGCAGCAATTCCCCTCTCCACACAGCTGATGGATCCAAGGGAAAGGCAGAGCCCATACAACTTGGCACCAACGGCGTCGCAGGAGTTGCCGGGATGACGTTGAGGACAAGGTCAGGCCGCCTTGGGGACTCCGGGTCCGGATTTTTTCCTCAGGGTTGACTCCCGAAGCCTTTCCCATGAGTGGGTATAGCCGCAAGGCAGCGGAGGTTTAAATTCAGTGTTTTCCTTCGCCTAGATGGACTACTTCCAGGTTGACGAGCTCTATCTACCCGGTCTATGCACAGGTAGTACCGGGCTACATTTTTCCGGGGTCTGAATATAATATATATATATATATATATATATATAAATATATATATATATATAATTTATATATATATATATATATTCAGAGCCCGGAAAGTGGGAAAGAGATGCAGGGAGCAGACGACGAAGTGATTTGTGGACAAGTGACAGCGTGGTCAGCAGCCCCACGGCGCCAGGTTTCCCCCGCTCCCTTCCCTCCCTCCCCTTCCCTCCCCTTCCGCACGCTCTTTGCTGCAAGACAGACAGACGACCCAAGCCCTGTCAGAGAAAGTAACAGAACGGAAAACTGGTGTGGGCTTTACCCGCCGCCTACCCTTCCCCCACCTCCCAGCACTTAAGTAAGAAGCACTCAGCATGATCTTTCTAAACCGTGTACAGGAGGAGGCGTATTGGACAGAGAGAAAACGATACTCTCAAGCAAAAGTTACGACATCACGAGAAAACGCATAGCCTCGACAGAATATGTGTTATACAGAGAAGACATCGCCCAGCGAAACAGGCGTCACTAACAAATGCATAACACCAGCGAAATGGATGTTAGCAGGAAATCCTTGGCCCCCGATATTGACGTTAGCAGGAAATCCTTGGCCCCCGAAATGGATGTTAGCAGGAAATCCATAAACTCCCGAAATTGATGTTAGCAGGAAATCCGTAGCTCCCGAAATGGATGTTAGCAGGAAATCCATAGCCCCAAAATGGATGTTAGCAGGAAATCCATAGCCCCCGAAATTGATGTTAGCAGAAAATCCATAGCTCCCAAAACTGATGTTAGCAGGAAATCCATAGCCCCCGAAACTGATGTTAGCAGGAAATCCATAGCCCCCATAGCGAACAATACGTCACCATTTTGCGCATGCTCTAGCGAAACAAACGTCACTTAAAAATTTTAAAAAATTCATAGCCCCATCGAAAGATACGTCCTTTAAAATCTCATTTGCCCCAGCTTTACGGAGGAAAGATTTTTAACCAAATTTCCGAAAGTGAGTGAAAGGTTTAGGGAAAAAATTGTTAGCAAGTTACTACAAGATTTTTTGATAGTCGTTGAGCGAGTAAAATCAGAAGAAAACAAGCCTTCGGCAAGAGAGTACAAGTCTAAGCAGAAGAAATGCTGGTAAACAAGAAAAAGGTGACGGGAAACCCGTTTGCAAGCGAGTAAAATTTGTATCGATAACTGAGATTTTCAGTCGTTTTTCATTTGAGAGCATCTCGTCTGAGGGAGTATCGGACTGAACCTTCTAAAGGCCTCTGGTTCAATCTCTGGTTCCGTGGTTTATACTATTTTGATTTTTCAGACAATATGGAATTCTTTTCGTTTCCTATGTAAGAGACACAATTTCCATCTATGCACAGAATGGGAATGTTGGGGTTGCTCCACTTTTTTACGGTCTATCGACCAAACTTTGATGCATGCATGTGGATGAAATCGTAAAATCGATGTTGACACGGCAACAGTCCAGCATGCTCTCTGTAGTCATTTGGGCTATAAATCACATGGAATAAAAAAAAAAGGGATTCGCTGTCTATTGCCATGTTTGCCACTGTGTTCAATGACAACAGCATCATACACATTAGTGATCATAGGCTTTGATCGAAGAAATCTCATTTAGGTTTCTTTTTTTTTTCCAGGAAGACTGTCTTGGCACTTGCGGTAATTCTAGAATGACAAAAGTCTGTAGGTGATGGGTCAGACAGTATTTTGTCTTCTACTTGCTTTCCATCATACACAGAAAAAAAATCCGCCCAGGCTTAGATTTCTCAGGATGACGGTCTTGATTCTTTCAGAAAGGCTGGAATGGCGGAGATTGATGGGTCAGATAACGTTGTTTTCTCTTTGCGTTCTCTCACTCACGGTAATGTACATAAAACACGCCAGTACAAAGTAAGGATGAAAGTGCTTTAGCGTCCACAAGAAAAGGAGATACCGGCCTTTGCGGAAAAAAACAACAGTCGGCCCTTTTTGAGTATGAACTGTTATTTTGTATTAGTCAGTAGTTTTCACTGTTATAAACAACAATTATCTCTGTATGAACTGCTTTATATTCCATAGACATGTTAAATATCACAAAACATACCAAATCCCGGCAAATTCTAAATGCACTCTTTGTGTCATTTGTTATGGGATCTTCAACTGACAGCCATTGGGAACCCGAAAAATCAGTCTGTGTCAGGTGAAGATGCTGGAAAAGGTCATTTCGATTCTTCCAGAAATCAGATTCTATTTCGAGATCAAAGAATGAGCATCACACAACTGTCCTTACAACCAGATGTAGTTTTTGCCTTTTTAAGCAAACTAAGAGAATATGTATCAGTTATAGATGACTTACAAAAAAAGGTGTAGTAAGCTTGCCCATGAGGTGATGTCGGGTTCGTTTAGTGTTAGATTTATCCCCACTTTCCAGAAACGCTGTGCTTATCACACCCCTTTTCACTCCGCTTGTTTCTTGTAACTTTCATTCACCTGTCGTTGGTTTGATTAACGTTGATTGCAAAAATATAGAGCATAAGACAAAATATTAATATTTCAACAACACTCAAGGCATGTGCAAAATACATCCCAGATTTCCTATAACAAAGACTGACAGCTGTTAATTGTTGTTGTTGTTTACAAACTGAAATAAATCAAAAACAAAATATCCTGGAAAAAACACCGAAATGAGTCGGCAGCAGCGCAGTGTCTCCTATGGCGGATTGCTTTAAGGCCGCCTGAAACAGACTACACCTTGTGGACTGTAGGCAGTAGGAGGGCTGCGATCCCACTGTACTGAGTGTGTGCTGTGGGGAATTGGAATGAATGGTGTGGGAATGGCGCCATTGATGGAGCACCGAAGGCAAGATAGATAGATAGATAGATAGATAGACAGACAGACAGACAGACAGACAGACAGATAGATAGATAGATAGATAGATAGATAGATAGATAGATAGATAGGTAGATAGATAGATAGATAGATAGATAGATAGATAGATAGATAGACAGGTAGACAGGTAGACAAATAGGTAGATAGATATTAAAGCGTGAAGATAGATAGATAGATAGATAGATAGATAGATAGATAGATAGATAGATAGATAAGATAGATAGATAGATAGATATTAAAACGTGAAGATAGATTGACAGACAGACAGATAGATAGATAGATAGACATTAAAACGTGAAGATAGATAGATAGATAGATAGATAGATAGATAGATAGATAGATAGATAGATAGATAGATAGATAGATAGATAGATAGAGAGAGAGATATCAAAACGTCAAGAGCAGTAATGAACTTGAGGGGGAAGCCCGCCTCTGTTCTAAACACTTTTTTTTTCTGTTTGTAATCTAGCTGAGGGTGTTCACATTGCGCACATTATCCACAGTGGGCGCTTGGTGTTCAGTCCGCCTGCATAACCATTTTATAATATCTTTGGTGGCATTCAAACATGTTTGCTCGATCCTTTGCTTTTCTTTTTGTTAACTATGAGCGGAAAATTAAGCTGGTTGTTTCACATTCGGCGCGAGCGAATCTTAGGATGTCCATTATTAAACTATTGTGGCATAAATCATTGTCTGTATGCGTATCATTGTGTGCCAGTCACTTTTCTTGTCCACGCGGTAATAGTCCTGATATGGTCGTGTGTTATCAGTTGGGACTTTTGAACTACAAATGGAAAGCGACAAGCCAACCGATGCGGCATTATACCGCCAACAGCAGCTATTTATTCACATTTGGCGAACAACAGAAGATATTCACCAACATTGCCCATTTCGCCTCCAGTGACTATTCCTCTCCAGAACTTGCAGGAACGCATTCTTCTCCTAACACTATCACCGACCCAGTTTCAGAACGGAATGGAATCCCGAAGGAGGTTGCCTGTACAAGCTTCCTTAGGGGTGTCCACTCCTAGTCTCTGGAAACTGGCATTGCAGGAACGCCCGACAGGTAACTAGGGATTGATGAAGGCTAGACCTGCCCTGCTTCAGTCCTGTGTTTTTCCATGCCACAGCGATTGTCGGACTGTTGTTGTCGAAGACCAGAACATGCCAGTAACCGTCCTCTCTCTCTCTCTCTCTCTCTCTCTCTCTCTCCTCTTCTCTCTCTCTCTCTCCTCTCTCTCTCTCTCTCTCTGGGAACGAATCTCTCTCTCTCTCTCTCTCTCTCTCTCTCTCTGGGAACGAATCTCTCTCTCTCTCTCTCTCTCTCTCTCTCTCTCTCTCTCTCTCTCTTCTCTCTCTCTCTCTCTCTCTCTCATTTTGAACATGTCCAGTGAATCTTTATATGATTCACCAGCTGTTTGATTGTGTTTACCTTTCTGAAGGAGTTGTATACTTTTGAGTTGTGTGTAAGCGACAAAAGAAACCCACTGAAATAAGCAAAACGCAAACGCCGTGTGTTCTTACTAACAAATTACAAATAGTTGGTGACAAGTAGATTGAAACCACATGTAGTCTTTGGTGCAAAGATCACGAAAGATGGGTCCAAACGATGTAATGCTACACGAATTTTTGTCAACGGATCATAGACAATAGATACCTACAG
The DNA here is from genome assembly GCA_018398815.1 of Conus ventricosus. Classification (NCBI taxonomy): domain Eukaryota; kingdom Metazoa; phylum Mollusca; class Gastropoda; order Neogastropoda; family Conidae; genus Conus; species Conus ventricosus. The sequence continues at coordinate 13,520 of JAFLJL010005350.1, forward strand.
ATCGTAATCAATATGGGCAAACAAATTTAATTCACATGTATTCTACGTTGACAGATACGACGCAAATGATGTGTTGAACATGTCTTCTTTTTCTTTTTAACGGATTAACCAGATTAACAGATCATGGAGATGTGTCAAAAGTAATACATTACAACACGTGTTCTTTACTGACAAATCATAGGATGTGTCAAAAGTGATGTATTACAACACGTATTCTTCATTGACAGATCATAGGAGTGTACCGAACTTTATTTCATTACAACACGCATCTTTAAATTTACAGATCAAGTGTGCAGGATGTATTACAACACGTATTGTTATTGACAGATCACAAAGATGTGGGA
>JAFLJL010005351.1:2500-10000 GCA_018398815.1 Conus ventricosus
ATCAGCTGGGACGACAGGGACCACACAGTCGAGTTTCATCTACTTAAAGAACGAAAGAATCACTGACAGTGTTGCTCACAATTCCTCGCCAACACTGCAGCTGTCTGTATCTCTCGGGTCTGGTTGACGCTGGCATGTATTATATCAAAGTAAGTGTCAAGTACAGTCTGAGAGGACCATGCCGTGTCAGACTGGAATGGTAGCATCACCTTCCTTTATCCCCATCCTACCATCGCAGGATGATCTTGGGCAGTAACAGCTCCTTCGGATTCCCCGGTTTCCGGCTGTGGCGGTACGGGTCGGCTGTGGGTGTGGAACGGGGGGAGGTAGGGGAGGGTGGGGGTGGGGGGGGGGGTTTTGGGGGGAAAGGGCGGAAATAGCGCAGAAGAAAAAAGACAACAAAAAAAAAACTGCCCTTTTTTCCCAAAAAAACATAAAACCCTATATCTTTTTGTTTTTGTGGGACGAGCAGACGGAAAAAAAAACAAATTTTTATATAAATGTTAGAGAACCGGGCCCCCGGGGAAAAGTGAAACAAACGAGGCCAAAAAAGACAAAACAAAAGAAAGCCGTTTCGACCTCTTCGGGTTTTTTTCAAAGGCAAAGATAAAAAACAAAAAGGGAAAAACGAAAAATTCCCAACGGGGGCCTTCAAGTTCAAACGCAAGGAAGGGGATTTGAATAATGGTGGGTCGGGTGGGGGGGGGGGGGGGGGGGGGGGGGGGGGGGGGGGGGCCGGGGGGTGGCCAAAAAAAAAGGGGGGGGGGGGGACGGCATGAGGATGGGGGGAGCGTGAAGGGTTTTAACCCTTCCTTTGCGTTAACCTGAAGCGAAACAAAGCTTTAAAGGGAAAGATTTTTTTTTTTTTGTTTATCCTATTTGTTTGTTTCTTGCCTGAAAAAGGGGCCCTTTAAAAGGTCGAAACGGTCGTGGGTTTTTTCTTGTACTCTTTTTTTGCCAGTTTTCCCCCCTTGGGGGGGTTCGTAAAAATTAAAAAATTTTAAGGGTTTGACTTTAAAAATCGGGTTTAAAAAAAAACCCCGATCCCTATTTTTTTATCAGAGCAAAAGCACAAAAACCCTTTTTTAGGGCAGAACCCGGGTGGTAAAAAAAAAAACAAAAAAAAAAAAAAAAAAAAAAAAAAAAAAAAAAAAAAACAGGAATCTTATTCCACACCTTTTAACAATTTTCTAGGAAAAGAGGGAGGTGGGGAAAGGGGGGTGGTGGTTTTGGGGGGTTGGGGGGGGATGGCAAAAAGGGGGGGGGCGGAAAAAGAGGGTCTGGGGCGGGGAGCCGATTCAAATTTTCCCAAAAGCTTTTCTTCCGGTGGGGGGGGAGGGCCCCAAAAACGACCCCCAGAAACTGGCCCCGTTTTTCCCCCCTTTTGCACGTTAGAGACCGGGAGATTTGACCGGTCTTTTAAAAAAAGTTTTGAATTTAAACCCCTGGAGGCCGGAAAACAGGGGGCAACCCCGATTTTGGGGGGGGGGGGGGGGGAAGTTTTTTTACGCACGCGAAACACACACAAAACACGCACACACACACACACACACCCACCCAACACACAAAACACACACACCACAACCCCAACGGGACGCGCCCCGCCACACACAACACACACACACACACACACCACACACACAAAACAAACACACAACACACACACACACAAGATCACTCATCCCCCTTTCCCCCTTCCCCCTCCCCTTGGGGGGCCCGGGCCCCCCTCACCCCCCCATCTTCCCCTGCTTCGGGTCAACCCCCTCCGTCCGCCCCACTCCCCCCTCCCACCCCCCCCCTTCGCTTTCCCCTTCTTCCGCCTACCAAGGGGGAGGAAAAGAAAAGAGGGGGAGACCCAGAAAGATAGAGGGGAAAAGAAGAGAAAGGGGGGGGGGAGGGGGGGAGGGAGAGAGGGGAGGGGGAGAGAGGGGGAGAGAGAGGGGAGGAGGGGAAAAGAGGGGGAGAGGGGGAGAGAGAGAGAAACGAGGGGGGGAGAGAAGGGGAAGAGAAAAGGGGGAGAGAGGACGAGATAAGGTCTGAAGGGGAACGAGGAGGGGAAAAAAAAGAGACTTTTTTAAAGGAAACCCCATTAACCTTTTTTTCCTTTTTTTCCAAATTTTTTTCGAAGGGGGTTTTTTTTTTTTTTGGGGGCCCCCCCAAAAATTTCCTACTTTTTTTTTAAACCGGCCCCTTTTTAAAACCCCCCTTTAATTTTCCCCCCATTTTTCTTTCTTTTTATTTTATTTTTGCCCCCCAATAGGGGCTGTTTTTTTGGGTTTTTTTCCTTTCTTTTCTCTTCATCCCTTTTTCAACCCCCCCCCCCCCCCCCCTCCCCCCCCCTTCTTTCCAAACCCCCAAAAATTCCCCCCCTCTTTTTTCCCCTCCCCCCCTCCCCCTTTCCCCCCTTTTCCCCCTCCCTTTCCCTTTTTCCGTTTTTAATTTCCCCCCCTTTTTTCTTTCCCCCATCCCTCCCCCCCCCCCCCCCCCCCCCCCCCCCCCCCCCCCCCCCCCCCCCCCCCCCCCCCCCCCCCCCCCCCCCCCCCCCCCCGCCCTTCTTCCCCCCCCAAAAAATTTCCCCCCTTTTTTTTATCTTTTCCCCCCCTCCCCCCCTTTTCTTCCCCTCCTTTTCCCCCCCCCCCACCCCCCATTTTTCTCTCTCTCTCTCTCTCTCTCTCTCTCTCTCTCTCTCTCTCTCTCTTTCGCTTCTTATCTCCTTTATTCTGCAAGTTTCTTCCCTTTTCCTTCCCCCCCCCCCCTCACCCCGTGCCCGTTGGATCTACATTAATAGCGTGTTCCTCCTCTTCTTCAATGCACTTCTGATAAAATGTAAAAATGACTGTTCGTGGCGTTTTCTCTGTCTGGACTGGTGTACTGACGCGCAGATGTGTGTGTGTGGTGTGTGTGTGTGTGTGTGTGTGTGTGTGTGTGTGTGTGTGTGTGTGTGTGTGTGTGTTTGTGTGTGTGTGTGTGTGTGTGTGTGTGTGTGTGTGGTGTGTGTGTGTGTGTGTGTCTGTGTCTGTGTGTGTCTGTGTGTGTGTGTGTGTGTGTGTGTGTGTGTGTGTGTGAGTGTGTGTGTGTGTGTGTGTGTGTGTGTGTGTGTGTGTGTGTGAGAGAGAGAGAGATACGGATACGGATACGGATGTTTTATTCATACAGGCCATGGCCCCTAATGAAGGGGTTTTGGGAATCAAATCTTTTCAGACAGACATAAGCAAATCATCAAACATCTAGGCATCCACAAATAACAGCATACTCAATATTAAACAACATACAACAACCAATGCCTAACTACATGCTATACTTCAAATTTTTTAAATGCCTTGTACAAGAAAATAGCAAAACGTTTTACAGTAGTTTCATTTGTAGATGCCATTAGTAATGAAAGTCGAAATAAAGAAGGATGTCTACAATATTTTTGATGAATGAACTGATTCCTCAGGTCACTTAGAGCGGGACAGCACAACACAAAATGAATTTCATTTTCTTCGGCACATTACAAAGCGGACATGTCAATTCAAGTTTGTTATGCTTCTTATAACGATAATAATGAACAGAAAGATCAGAAATACCTAATCTGAACTTTGTCATGATATATTTTAAATGATTATCCATTCAATAGATAAATATACCGGCACACAATGTATAGATTTGAACTGTCTATAAAAAAGCAAATCGGTCACTTTCATGAACATGACATGACCATTCTTGCCTCGCAATCTATCAATCTATTCCGAAATGCACGAAGAAATCCATTTATGCCCCCAACGCTCTGTTGTAGCCAAACATATCCAAATCCAAGTTTATGTAATTTAGTCCTCACGTTAGAAACCAGTTTCTTTTCCCTCTACCATCCAAATCATACAACATTTTTATTGCTTTCCTGGGCAACCTTGAAATGTCCATTTGTGTTATTTTCAACCAATAACGTATGCAAGCTGTCACAGAATTCAAATATATTGGATATCTGTTTACTTCGCCGTAGCTAAATCGTTAGGTGTTCGCATGCTCACTCCTAGAAAACTTTTTCAATGCAAATAAATGAACATTTTCACAATAAACAGCAGAATCATAAAGACCCCAGATTTCAGCTCCATACTGAGCGATAGGCTGTACCTGAGAATCGAACAATTTTATAAATAATTTCAAAGACTGGTTTTCTAATTTTGATAAGTTTTTGCATGATGCATAGTAGTGCACGCTTAGCTCTACTGGCAAGATCCTTGCATGCAAAAGTAAAGCTTAATTTCGTTGAAAAATATATTCCTAAATATTATATACGTTGACCACTGGCATAAACATTCCATTATAAGTCCACCTTTCTCTAATTCCTAAAAACCCACCCTTCCTAAACACAATTATATTGCTTTTTGACATGTTTAATTGTTAACTGAAGTAAAGATGCGGATCGTGATAGATTATTTAGTTGAGTTTGTAAGCCAATAATAGTTTCAGACATCAGAACAACATCATCTGCCAAGAGAAGAAAAAACAACTCAAGAGCATCGCAAGTAAATTGTGCACCATGTTTCCATTTCTAACAACATCTGATGTTAACTCATTAATGAAAAGAGAAAATAAAACAGACTGCACACATCCCCTTGTTTTACACCTGAGGTACATTGAATGTAGTCAGTCATATTTCCTCCACACCGAACCTTAGCTTTAACACAGGAATACATGCTAACTATGCATCAAACAGTTTTCCATAAACCCACCAGCTTTTAAGAGAATAGGCCACAGAATAGTTCGATTAACAGAATCAAACGTTTTCCCTCAAATCTATAAAACGTACATACCACTTACGATTTAAAGAAAACTGTTTTTTGCACAAAAGCCATCAAAGTAAATATATGATCAACAGTTGAATAATTGCGCTTAAAACCTGCCTGATATTCGCCAGTGATATTATTATCTTCAAACCCATTCCTGTAATCGGCGATTGATAATAGTGCTGTATAATTTACTACTTGCGGTCACTTAAAGAAATTCCTCTATAGTTATTAGGATCATTCACGTTGCCTTTTTATACAGTGGTAGAACAATACTTTCCGTCCAGTGTTCAGGATAAATTTCCCTTTATCAAATAGAGAATTGAAGAAGGTTACAAAAAAGTTCATAATCAGGTCAGTTTTACAAGCATACCTCAGCAGCTCTCCAATTATCCCGTCTGGTCCAGGAGCTTTACATTTCTTAATTTTTCTAAGAGCAAACATTACTTCCTCTTTTGAAATCGGACGACTTAAATAATCATCCTCTCCTTCATTATGATCCAGTTGTAACCCGCTGTTAGGATCTACGTCTTTCGTTAAAAGTGACTTAAATGTTCGTACCAGGTTTCAATACTGATGCTGTTCACTGGTTTTTTTTCTTTTTAATGAAATTCGATGTACATTCTTCCAAAATTCTTTCTGATTTTCCATAGATGCAATTAGTCCTGTCAGCAATGCGTTGTTAAATTGTTTCCTTTTAAACCTTTGCAAGTGTTTGTACTCGCGTCTTGCCCTACAATAGAATCACGATCTTTGTCGTCATGCGTACGATTAAATTTTCTATATAAATTTCGGACTTTCTTTTTATTGTCATGACATTCAGCATCAAACCAATCTTTTGATTTAGAATCATTAATTCTTATTTCTTTCTTCATACACTGTGCTGCATCTTTGATGCAGGTGTTGAAAACATTTAACGCCTCATTTACATTGACATCAATAACACTAACTGCATATCTGATTTTTTCTTGAATCTGTTTTCATGGAAAATATTACTCATAAACACATCAGCACGGTCTTCATTCCATACAAACCTTTCCAAAGTAAAACTGTATTCAGAAGGACTTATCTCCGAGTTGGCATTATCCCCGTTGCAACTCAAATGAATTCCACAGGCATTATGATCCGAATCGAATCTCTCAGACACTCGTAACTCACATGAATCACATAATAATGCAAATAAATCACACGACATAAAAAAAGTAATCATTTACACTGCATCCATGGTCTGAAACGTACGTGTAGCAACCTTGACAGTCGCCATGACACATACCATTAAGAATACACAATCCAGTGCAGTACACATATTCAACATCATTTTGCCGTAATTATTCATACAGAATCCTCAGATAATCGATTAGCGTTAATTGGATGACTTGCATGTTGAAAATCGAAAGTACTTGATACTCCTTGACAATAATGTGAAATATTACCCGTTCTACTGTTCAAATCCCCGCACAACAATACATATGCATCTGTGTAAACTAGTAAACAAACTGGACAAATAGTCTTCCAATAATGCAATTCCATTTTCAGAGTCAAAATATGTAAATACGGGGAGCCTTCTGGAGGCACATATGAGTATACATACAATACATCTTTGTCCACACCAAACAATGTTTTATTTAATAATAAGTGCACCAAAAATATTAGATTTTATTTCAACTTTTTTGACATATGACGCATACATATTCTTAACTAGACACAAAATTCCACCAGATCGTCTCCTTTATCGTCAGTTTTATCGCAGGTAAACAAAACAATTTGTATGCAGAGAATACATCAGATTTAAATTCATCAGTAAATGTTTCTACTAAACAAATGAAATCGAAGGACCAAGAAAGTTAACAAAGTCATAGTCTTGTAATTTTGATAGTAACCATTGACATTCCAATGCAGGAAAGATAACGAACTACTTTTGTCATGTTTATGGCTTGTTACATCTTCCAAGCGCCCGTGTTCACAACGATCACTCACAGAAGCACACACAGAAGTTGAAAACACAGGGAGTCTTCGTCATCAGGTAAACACTCTCACTGCCATCAACACCAAAATCACGTGCACGTTGAGTGTCATTCTGGGCTGCACTGGACGGTGATACCGGTGTCGCTGTTGGAAATGTTCCCTCACAGAAATCAATTTATGTACATCAAAATAGGGTCGGCCGGTTTCCTATTTAAGTTCTACGAGCCTGTCACGAGCGTCGATGGAGAACTTCTTACCGTCAATCAAAAGGTAATTGTGCACCATCGTGGCTCTTTTCCCGTCTTGCTTAGCGCGTTTCAAGTGTGGAGTCAGCCTTCGACGAATGTCCCTGACCCCTTTTGAAAAGTCTTCCCCAATAAATACGTCTGAACCTTTCAGCTTACCCTTAGCTTTAAGAATCTTCACCTTTTGCTTGTAAAAGGCACATGCGGGCGATCACTGGGGAGTCAGGTCTGGAACTCAGTCGGTGCACACGGTCAAACTCCACTCGTCAGTCAGATCCAGCTTCTCCGTCAGAATATCCTGCACCAAGCCCTCACAGTCTACGTTGGTTTCGCCGTTCTCCGGGGGAGACCGTAGAAAATCAGGTTATTGCGCTTAGAACGGCCCTCAAGGTCGTCTATACGCCTCTCGCAATCTTCCAGCTTTCCACGCAGGTCGTTGTTGCTCTTCTGCAGATCTCCGTTGTCTTTCCGTTAGCTCTGTCACCTCTTTCTTTCAGCTCCCTCATCTCACTGTGAAGGGT
>JAFLJL010005352.1:0-14879 GCA_018398815.1 Conus ventricosus
CAATTTCATAGACATAAGTGAAATACAACGTACACAAAGTTGCGTCTTATAAAAGTTTTGCAACCTGTGACTGCGAAATAACCATGGCAATTTCAGCAACACATGAACCATAAAGACAGTATTGACATTATCAAAGTTATCCATCTCAATACCTTCCTCCTGATAGAGTGAGGTCAACACTGAGCATTCAAACAAAAGATGACGTACGGAAATGTTTTCTCCGCAGACACAAGTAATACCATGAGAATATTTAGTGTTCCAGGTATTCAGCCTTAATTTATGAATTAATCTAACAATGTGCCTAGGGCACGATGGTAAAGTAGTCACTTTTTTACTAAAATTCTGCTTATGTATGTACTTTTTCCATAATTTGGATTAATTCACAAGAGGACAAATCTAAGGATTTTGGGTTAAATTTTCAGCGTTTCTATTTGCTCCTTCTTTTGCAAGACTGTCTGCTATTTCATTCCACTTTATACCACAGTGAGATGGGACCCAACAAAAATCAATTCTTATACCTAGAGTTATGAAACAATGCAATACATGCTTTATTTCAAAAAGCAAATCTTTTCTAGCTTTGCAGTCCCAACGCTCTAGTGATTGCAAAACAGATTTGGAATCAACAAATGTTGTGTGTGTGTGTGTGTGTGTGTTGATGATGATTACTTTCCTACGAATCCACAAATATAAGATATCAAGGAAAGCATTAGAAACAATGTTTACGCCATTTAACTTGCTGCAGTTTAACTACACTGATAATGTCTGGGAATTTTGCAGTGAGACACAAGCAAACATGCTAGAAAACATTCATTTATAAGCAGTTCGTATCATTATAGGAATGTCAAAGGGACACGTTACAAAAAGTTGTTGAAGAATCCGGCTTCTGCTCTTTAACAGAAAGGAGAAGAAGCCACAAACTAATCAAGTTTTATAAAATAGTCGATGGTCTGTGTCCAGAACACTTATGTAGCCTAGTACTAGATCTGGTATCAACAAGAAATCCGTATTCACAGCGAAGACCTCTTGAAAGACATGTGCCTCTATGTAAAACGGAAGTGTACAAAAACTCGTTTATTCCAGCTGCAAATATACTGTGGAACGACCTCCCAGATAACATAAAATCCACAAAATCTCTCAGCGAATTCAAACGTTTTATTTTACGGGATGACTCAGTTGTACGCTATTATTATCACTATGGAGACGGAATCGAGCAGATTCACCAGCGCTGACTCTGCCTAAGAATTAGTGATATAAGTCAAGACCTAGTTAACCGTCATTTAAAAGCAGATCCAGTTTGTCAATGTGGTACTGATTCAGAAACGGCCGAACATTTTCTATTATGTTGTCCAAATCACACAAACGTCAGAAAAGACACGATTTCCACTCTTCCACCCAATCTACTCGAGGCTGATATTCTTCTCCATGGTAAAGAATCCCTCCGACGTGAAGATAATGAAGCTATATTCAAAACTGTTCATCGCTTTGTTAAACAATCTAAACATTTTTGAAGAACATGTTAATAAAACTTCGCCTTCAATAACAATATAAATGTGTACCATCATGAAATCTAAGAGCAGAACTCTCTCTCTCTCTCTCTCTCTCTCTCTCTCTCTCCTCTCTCTCTCTCTCTCTCTCTCTCTCTCCTCTCTCTCTCTCCTCTCTCTCTCTCTCCTCTCTCTCTCTCTCAACGCTTCATGATAAAGGTTAATGATGTGTGAGTGGTTAATTTGTATGCATTTTATTGTCTTTAGCATTTACTCTTTTCTTTGTTTTATTTTTCCTCGATTTTGTACATGTTTGCATTTTATGTATACGTGTATATATAATGTATGTATGCGTGTGTGTATACATTTATAGATATGTATACATGTGGATGTGTATATTTTTGCGAATTTTGTTTAGTATAGCAATTTTAATAGTCACCTGTCATTTCCTTTGTCACATGTGTAATTACAAACATTTGAACACATTATAAGCATTAGATTGTTTTTGTTCAAATGGTTACATTTATTGTAAAACTTTGTGATTGTAAAGTGGAAATAAATCTATTTAACCCAACTGTCTTCTCAGACGTAAACATTCATCTTCTGCATCTTCGTGTTTACCATTTGTGTTTAAAGCAATGTGCGGCAGTGAAATATGTCAAAATGGGGTTATTTTGGTCCCTTTTCGATTTTCATGTTGTTACCACTACAACATGTCTGTTTTCATATTCCATACATGAATTTCACTGGAATGATGTGAAATTGTAATAAAAGTGCCTTTAAAAACCTAACGTATTTGTGTTTACGTTAGTTTGTGTCACAGAATGTGTGAAAATGCCGATTTTCCGACCCTAGCAACAGACATTCTTCTTCCCAAACCTCGTCGTGTCGCACATCAAAGAAAACTAGATGGTCTCCCCTACATCATGAAGTGGCGCCTTTACCACAACCACTCCATTCCGCTAAAAGTCGTTTTAAGACCATTAGCATATGACCACATTTTAATTATATGGAGATGACCCTGATTCGTTGATTCGGGTCACGTGACACCTGCACCTTTGCAAATGGCGACTGTTTACATCGTGTTCGATCGAAGACCAGAGTTTAAAAAAATGGCTCGCGTGAAAAAATCTACGATTCAGTTGGCTGAGAAAAGCAAATGAAAGCAAAAAAAAAAAAAAGAAAAACCAACAACAACAAAAAAAAACGTATGCAAGGCGGTGCAAAGCTTCGCAAGAAAGGGGAAGATCGACGAGAGGGCCCTGATATGATCCGGTGTCATGCCTTCAGCAAGCAGTGCTTGGGTTTTCGTAAATCCCATCACACAACACGGTTCGGGATTCTGTGTAGGAGATAAAATCCGCCCCCAGTTCAAACCCAGTCAAAAGGAACTGCGAAATCTGGAGAGTGCCTCACATCAGCCTTTGGGTAACGTGTCAGGAGAGCCCTCAAAAGAGAGGGGTTCCGCCATGGACATCGCCAAAAGACATCCAAAGGTCGCGTCCCATGTGCACCTTTGCACAAATGCCTCTCTTTCCTCCCATTGGGAAGGTGGCTTTGACTTTTGGGGCCCTTTTTTCCACCGTGTTTTTTCCCCGGGGAAACGCTAAATTAAATTTTGTGATACAGTCGGGTACCAGAAGCGATTCCACGAAAAAATTGTACAAACGTCCTGAAGCCCTAAAAGCATTTTTTCCAGAGGGGGGTCTTCCAACGAAATTTCTGGGTTTGTGGAACACAATTATTTACGATCTCATAAAAAATTTTACAGACGTGTCAACCTCCCTTTCAAAAACCCATATCATCCCCAATCGAAAAGGGTGGGTTTAACGTTTCAAAAGGAACGATAAATCCATGTTAAAAGGTTCAAGGCAGGAACCCCAGAATGGGGTGTTTTAACCGCTTTTTCTTTTCGCAACAGGGAAATGCCGAACGAAACGTTTGGGTTCCCCACCCTTCGAGCTTCTTTCGGACCTCCCAGGGGCCTTTGGATCTACTGATGACACAATGAACGAAAAAGAGGACATACCTGACAGTACAACTGATTTTACCAAATACGTTATGAACTGCATCATCGTGTGAAGGTATGCATGACAGCTTGCTCAACAGTCAGCTGATAGAAAAACAGATGTTTACCAGGTCTTTTCAGACAGAACAGCAAAGCACATTCCTTCAGTGTGTAAGGGGATAAATCCCTTGTACTATCAATGATCAACATCACAAACTTAGTGTTATTGGAAGGGTCCCCCTTATCAGGTGGGCGCAAATCTTTAGCCGTTATAATTATAAGATCAAAATGGCAAAACCCTGAGAAGGTATTCAGTGACCCTGTTGAAGAATATGTTGACCGTACAAATGTTTCCATCAACCATTCAGATGAATGGATCATGTCCCTATGTCAGAAAACTGATGTCACCATGACAGATACTTATCATTGATGATTTTGAGTACCCAATTTTAATGTAACCGGGAACAGGTCCAAAGGTTGTGAACACAGCAATTTAAGAATGTTAACCTCTACCAGTGCAGATGATATAGTACCATATCCTACTCTATCTATCAAAGGTTGAACACCTATGATGATGGTTCCCTGTCCCGAATGATTTGTCTGCAAGATCAGACAGAACAGCTCCATGACATTATTGAAAGCCTACAGGATGTGTTGACAGATACCCCAGGTACATGACTGGGTATTGAACCCCCTAGATATTCAGTTAACTACTGAAATACCAGTGCGAACCAGACCATACCCCCTTCCATTTGCAAAAAACAAAAAAAAAGAGGTGGTCCGAGAGAGAAATCACAGATAACGCAGGAATTAACGGTCATCGAACCTTCTACATCTCCATACAGCTCACCAGTTGTATTGGTGGACAAACTGATAAGCTACGGTGCGGTTCTGCATCGATTACAGGACTTAAACACGCTTCACTGAGTATCGATGCCGAGCCCACACCCAGACATTGGGGAAAACTTCGGGGGTCAGCTCTCAGAAGCAATTATTTTGTGAACGTAGACTTGACTAAAGGATACTGGCACTTTCCAATGGCTGAAGCTGACAAGGAAAAGACACCCCTTTCAAACACCTTTTGCTTTTCCAATGGACCCGAACATGCCATTCGGCTTGCAACAATGGCCCCAGCTTCTTTTGCAAATGATGCGAGCCCTGGAAACTCCATGAATGTGGTGCAGTCGGTTTTTTTGAGCATATGTTGGGCTGCAAAGTCATGGTGGATGACCTCCTTTCTAACTACGAGCGTTTTTCCCATACTCCGAAAGTTTTGGGGGGGTCTAACTGCGGAGACCATCCAAATTCGTGCCAGTTTTCAAACTCCTCGGATGTGTTGGGGTCACACATTTCAAGTGGAAGAAATAATACCAGAAGGTAAAGAAAAGTGGAAAAGATTTTTACTTAGACACAAACCCACTACAAAGAAACAGATCAGGTCACTCATCGATTGTAGTTACATACTATAGACATATGTAACCCCACTTTGCGTTCCCTAGACGCCCCTTTGACTGACTTGACGAAAGGGGAACGACTAACAAAAGTAATGTGTGGTCTGATGAGTGCCGAGAAACTTTGAGTGTGTCAGAAACACCCTCAACTCATTACCTAGTTCATTTGGTACCCTCCCTCGCAGAAAGACTTATTTTGAGAACCGATGCCAGTCCAAAAGAATGGAGGCGGTAACGTTGCAGGTAAAAATGCATTTGTTACAGCCGTGCAATACGCCCGTAAAAAAGTTCTCAAAGACATAGGACAAAACTCACACTATTGAGGAAGAGAGAGTGCTTGGCATGTATGGGCAGGTGAGAAGGTTCGCCCGTGCTTCTTGACTGGAAGAACGTTTCGGTTACAGACCGACCACAGATCAATGACGTTCATGCAACGTCAAAGACTAAGAACAGCAGATTATTTAGGTGTCTTTGCAAATGCATGAATCCAATTTACTAATGAACCAGTGCCATGGCACACAAAATGTCATAGGCTGAATTATTGTCACGTGTATGAATATTCATGACAAATTAACCGTCTTCAAGGAAAGAACTACTCTGCCTTTTTGTCTTTCTTTATGATGCGGATGCTCACATTTGACAGTGCATTGTATGTTACTGACTATTTAAATCAAGTGGTATATGATGCTTAATTTGCTTGTATAAGTGACGAATATATTTTACCAGCAAAACCTACCTGTGTTGATGTAAACATATCTATCTTTGCTTTATTCTTTAGTAAACAAAAAAAAATCATCAGTAACTATTTATGTCTAGCTTGCTTGGTAAGGGTGAAAATGTATATGGTATGTGTACGAGGTACATAACTCTTTAGAAATGTATATACACATAGTGTTTGATTGTGATGATGCCACAAAACCTATTGTTTTCATTAGTCCATTTAGTAACAATGAATCTATGATATTCCCTTTTCAAATGGACTCTAACATACAAGTGGGAACAAAACTTTGTTAAACTATGATTCATATTGTTTACATGATCCTATGAGAAACATTTTACACTTAAAAATATTCTCATTTTCATGATGGTTTTGAAACATATAATGTAGACAAAGGATCAAGGGGAAAAATGTGCTTCACATCTTAATATATAAACACAATTTTTACTTAGGAATGTTAATAACCTAATTGTTTTTGACCATTGTTAATTGAGTGAACTATGTAGTTTGTGACATGTGGTGATCATTATGATTTCTTTTTTAGAAAGACTGAAAGTATTTGAAATATGCTATTTATTGAGATCTTGTATGAATGCATTTCTAACGTTGAATAATTAATCGTGGATGAAATCAGATGATATGGAGCTCCACCCTAATGAGACATCAAGGCTGCAATGTGTATTTAATAGTGAATTGTATACCTCCTTTAACAAAAATTTCTGGCGAATAATGTATTCACCCAATGGGGGATTCAAGTGACGTAGCCTCACATCAAGGCATGTGACGCTCCATCCCCTGTAGTTTTAGTGAATGGACTCATTTCCCCATAGCCACATCTAAAAAGGCAAGAATATTCATGTGCTTGACAAGTGTAAGCGGCTTCCCCAAATAGTTGTGAGAATGACTCCTTAAATAAACAAGAGTGGTTCATTGTTGAAAGTGACCAACGAAGAGATTGTTTAATAAGGGCTTAAGGAGCGGTCATGTGTTTTGAATGGGGGGGGGGGGGGGGGGGGGGGGGGGGGGGGGGGGGGGGGACACTGAGGAATGCACCGTCACTAAGTAGGAGGGAGAGAAAGAATCAGGTTTTAGCCCACAAGGGCCTCGAGACTCGAACCTGTCCAGGCCGCTGGGGGGGAGGGGGGGGGGGGGGGGGGGGGGGGTGGGGGGGGGGTGGGGGGGGGGGGGGGGGGGGGGGGGGGTGTCCTCCACTGCTGACCAGTCATTACCTGGTGACCATGGATAGCTGGGAAAGCTAACCAGGGGCAAACCTAAAGAAAAGAGAAAGAAAGAATTCATAAGCTGAATAGGAGCCGGTTACATACACGAACCTTATTCGTGATTCAGCCCTTCACACTTCACACTTCACCCCGTCAGGTGTGGTTAAAGATGGCCATGGTGTGGGAACACACCGGTAGTTCAGCCCCAGCAATAAAAGACTCCAGGTAGAGGAGTCGGAACTCATCATCTCTCCAGTGACAGGAGAATTCAAGGGGGCGACACGATTTCTGAGAGAGACAGGGAATCATGACAGTATGGGGTGAGTCTCATCTCTGATGCGGGTATGGCATCTTGATTGCAGGAATTATTTATTCTCCTGGTCTGGATCTTGGGCCAATGTGATGTGAAGGCCATGACTTTACAGACACTTATATTGATGTAAAGGGAAAACTGGTTTATCTCTCAGTGTGAAGAAAAAGAGAGATACATGTATATAAATCTGTTTATAAATTGTTTGATGTGATTTAGTAAACTGTTTTCCCCGAAGGAGAGGGGGAGAAGAAAAAACATTCGGTAGTGTGCCTTTTGGTTGATTGGAAAGATTGCGTATGCGTATGGAGTAAATACTGTCATGAATGCGTGTGTGCAAAGTGACAGTGTGACAGGTTGATTTTACAATAATGTTATCATTCCTGGCGATAATATACTGTTCAAAACAATATAAGAGCCACCTGCATTTTTGATATAGTTTATATAACGCATCGCAGTGTATAGAATTCAAAGCTCTTGTCCAATTTTTGCATTGAAAGTGTGACAGCTGCTTCAATGCAAAACTGGTTTTGGCATGTGTTCAGTTAAATCTGAGTCTTGTGGGTTTGAACGAGTTCACAAAAGAAACACCGAAATCACGAAAACAATACAGGACTACAGGCATCTCCCTGTTTCACACACTGTGTGTACAAAATACAGTCTGTAAGTTCATTGTCAGATCTTACGTTTGCTTTCACATTTGAATACATACTTTTTATACACCAAAACAGCTTTCATTTAACACCATTCGTTTGAAAAACTGGCCATAGAAGTTTCTTTGAAATGGAATTGAAGACCTTCTCAAAATCAACAAAAGCAACGTAGAATTGACGATTAAATGAAAACTGCTTCTGTTTAATAATAGTTAATAATGTACACATGTGATCCACTGTAGAGTATCCTGGATTAAAACCAGCCTGATATTCGTTAGTGACATTACACAGTTCTACCCACATCTGCAACCTATAGCTTATAATAGAACTTTATAGCTTGCTGCCAATGTCACAAAATGACACTCCTCTGTAGCTGCGAGGATCATTTACATTTCTTTTATTAAACAATGGTACTATGATTGATTGCATCCAGCCTTCAGGGTATATCCCTCTGTCAAAAAGAGCATTGAAAAAATTAACAAGGAACTCGACAATAATTTCGTCACTATTTTTTTTTTAAAACATTCCTCCAGTCAAGCCAGCAGATTTGCCGTTTTTTCAACTTCGTTATAGCTACTATAACTTCCTCTTTGGATACTGGGTCATCCAGAAAACTAATTTCATCTGTGCTTTGCGAATAATTTACCGTTTCTGTTTCTATTGTGCTGTCAACATCTTTTTCAAAAAGGTTTTTGAAATGCTTATGCCACTCAAAAGCAGAAATCGCACTGTGTGCGAGACACCGTGAATGACACCCTATGTAAATTACGCCAAACGTCATTGGCATCATTCACCAAAATTAATACGACTACTTAATAAACAAGTGTATCCTTTTTCCTTCTGTAATAGCTTCTTATATTCTTCTTGTGTTTTACTACAATAATTCGACCTGTCAGTGACATCAAATGTTCTACGAAATATTCTTAAGAGCTTTTCTGGTAGAAATTTTAGCTACATGGTATTCTAGGTCAAACCACGCATCGTTACGTGTTCTTTCATCAATTCTGATCCTTGTTTTCGTACACATTGCTTGCTCCCCCCCCCCCCCCCCCTCCAGTTGTTAAACGTATTTAATGCCAAGTTAATATCCACATCTATGAGGTCAATTGCTACTTCAAGTAAAGATTTAGCCTCCATTGCTCAATCAGCACATGAATAATTCAGCATTCTGTTCCGCCAGAAAAAAATCTATAAACTTAATATGTTCGTTCATATTATCTTATGAAGTTTATCGTCCTGATAAGAGTTCGCATGGAATTCCAAAGGCAAGTGATCAGACTCAATGTGTTCTTGTACATACATAGAACATGATGACATAATACATACATAAAGATCAACAGATGCCAAGAATAATGATTAACATTATTGCCTGTGTTAGAAACGTATGTCAAACGACCTTGGCGGTCGCCATTACATACTCCGTTTAAAATGCATGATTCTAGAGCTCTGCACATTCTTGGTAAACACTGTCACCGATCGGCGGTACTAAATCAGCCGCCATGTGTTTGGAGTAATGGTAGTTCAGAAATAGAGAGCGTGTGCGCGTGTGCATATGTGTATATGTGTGTGTGCGAGCGTGCGTGTGTAAGATTTGGGGTTTTTGGTTAAGGTGGAAGGTTAGGCTAGGTAGGGGGCTGGGGAAATAGAATACAATATTCTTGAATTCCAATCTTCACTTGTTGAAGGGATGGAAGCGGGAGGTTGGTTTCGTTCCCGATTGTTACCCTTTTGTTACTTTGGTTCTACACCAGAGAAGGCGGCGGCAGGATATCGGCTGTTGTTGGTGTTGTCAAGTCTGTGAGTTGTTGTGGTAAATTGTCGTGTTGTTGCACGAGCAACAACTAGTCCGTTGGTCGGGCGTGTCAGCTCTGCGGAGGGATACGCTGCTCTGACCAATCGCTGTTTTGTGTTGTGAGTAGAGTTCGCTTGATTCCGACCAGGCGGAATGCGTTGTGGTAGCTTCACTTCGGTCCCTGGT
Source organism: Conus ventricosus (assembly GCA_018398815.1). NCBI lineage: Eukaryota > Metazoa > Mollusca > Gastropoda > Neogastropoda > Conidae > Conus > Conus ventricosus. The sequence continues at coordinate 9,823 of JAFLJL010005352.1, forward strand.
GTTCGTCGGAGTGGACGTACTCCTTGTAGGTGCGGCGGCAGCGCCGTTAGTTTTTTGAGGAGTGACTTCGAGTCATAGTTAGTGCCAGGTCCTCGTCGGGTTTGGGTGCCCTTGGCTTGTGCCGAGTCGGTGTCGTCTGTGTTGGCAGCCACTTCAGCCAGTTGCAGAACTGGTGTGGTTGAACGTCTGTTTGTCCAGGTTGGTGATTTGTTAGGTTCATGGTGGTGTTGTTCGTCATGTTGTCTTGTATTATGGCGAGTTGTACTGTAGTTGTCTCATGTTATGTTTAGTTGTATATGGTTGTTGCGTATACTGGTTGTCTGGTATGATGTCGTCTTGGTTCTGTGATTGAAACTTCTTGTCAGCCGGTTTGTGTTGTTACCTATTTTCTGTATATTCTGTAAGTAGTGTACATAGTGGTTCCTGAGTTCGATTGTCATGTGACAGTTTGGCTAGACAATGTGGGTTCGATATAATAACCGTTGATGGACGGTGATGTAGATGTTGTTTGTGTTAGTTCATGTTAATTTCAGGGGGGTCAGTAAGAAGGTAATACGAGGTTGCATTTTGTTGAGGATCATAGTATGAGTCAGGTGCAGATGTGTCTGCGTGAATCGTAGAGGGATTGTGCTCAATTTCAGTTGTAAATAGTAGTAGTTCGTTGAAATTGATTAACGATTTCGGAGTTGACCTGCGCAGCATTGGAATCGGTTAACTGTGCAGTAGGGCCAAGGCTAATTTGTAGTCGAGTGGTTTATACTGGAGTACGGTCGTGACTATTCAACTTATATTGGTGTCTTTTCACTTTCGTTACGAGTCATGGTTCTCGACGCGGGTGTCGTGCGCGTGCAGACTGTATCGGTGACGTACGCATTTGGTACAGGACAGTGAGTCAATATGGTTAGAAGTTTTGTAAAGGAAGTGACAGTTGTCACACATGCAGGGATGTATGGGTTTGTGACAGAATAGGGTTTGAGAAAGATATCTTAGGTTGTAGGGAGACGGTCCCATTATGAATTTTAGTAAGCAGAAAGAAGGGAAAGGTAAAGGTTAAGGCGGGTAGCTCAGCAGTTGATAGGATAAAAACGGAGGATGGGCAGCATGTAATATTGTATGAAGTATGGTTGTGTTGGCATAACAAGGATTAACCACTGGGTTATCTGACAAGAGATGACATGAGAATGGGGTGCTGGATGGAAATTTTGGCGAACAAATCATGTTGTGTTGATATATGATTATAATTGACAGTGCAAGAGAGGATGAGAATGTGAAGGATTGTGGCTGCGAGCCGATTCTCTTGTATGAACATGCTAGAACTATGAACCGCTAAAAATTGATAAGATTTTTTTTTGTTTTTTTTTGAGATGTGTATACTACTGATTATTAGTAGGAGACATCTCCTGGTGAAGTCACCCCTTTTTAAACTACTTAGCCATTTCCTAGGAATGGCCATGGAGTCTGCGTTGGATCGCTTAAGATTTGTTTTCTTTCTCCGAGATTTGGGTGCGATTCATAATTCCATATGTAATAGCGTGGATTGGCTCAGGGAGAATATTGTTGTGCTGCTGTGGTAAGGGTTGGCAGGAAATGGGTCTGATAACCCCAAAGCGAGTAACGGGTTGGGGGGTGTATTCGAAATTCAAGGGGTCACTCTCATGCCCGAGTGGGAAGTAGGCAAGGGAGATGAGAGTTAAAGCTTTACCAGGTAGCCTATGGGCCTTGATGACTCGGGTAGTAGCAACATTACAGTAGTGGCCTACAGTTGTGTCAGCAGGTATCCTGTTCCGTCCTGACGCTGGGGCCAGACCACCGCAGTCTACTGCCGCGTGCCGGCAGGTGAGCTGCGGTTTCCCGTTGCCTGCTGTTTTCCCGGGAGAGGGAGACCATCCGGGCCGTCTGCCGTCTGTGAGGCAGCTCTCCTCCTGCTACCGGGGTTCTTCCGGGAGTTATCCAGCCACCTGTTGCTCTTCCCTGTTCGGGCGTCCTGTGAGAGGCGCTGCACCAGGCCTTCCTCACCCTCAGTGTCAGGCGGGGCCTTCAGAGGAGGAGACGTCGAGAGGGCGTCTGTGTGTGTGTGCGTTGGTGTCGCGCTCATCGAAGGGAGGAGTCAGTCTGCGAGGAGCCACGGTCAGCGCCGAGGTGTAGAGTCTTCGGGAGAGGTCGGACTGCGGGAGGCCACGGTCAGCGCCGGGGTGCAGAGTCTTCCAGGGAGGTGTCAGCTGCGAGGGGCCACGTACAGCGCCGAGGACTGGAGCTTTCCGGGCCGGGATGGGTTGTCCCATGGTTGTGGTAGAAGGGGTGTAGCGTTAGGCAGTAGGGTTAGGGGTGTTAGCTACTGCCTCCTTTTAGGACGTAGTGGCCCAGCGCAGTGTAGGGTACTTGTCGTTGCCTCCTTTAGGGACGCAGTGACCAGTTTGGTAGTGATCCGGGTCAAAGAGAAGGGTGGTTCCGGGGAGAGGGGTGGGTGTGGTAGTAGTATAGAGATTAGAGTCCCTTGGGTTAGTCCTTGTCCCTAGTAGTTAGCCACCACGTGCGTGGCTATCGCTGCGTCCCAGGTCGCAGTGATATACCGCAACTGGTGTTTTAGGATAGGTTAGAGTTCTCAGGGTCGTAGCAGGGTAGTGTGGGTCAGTGAAGACGTGAGATACCGGTGTGTGGTTGTGGATGGACGTGAGTGGTGGCGCCATAGTGTGTGTGTGTGTGTGTGTGTGTGAAATAAAGAAGTGCGCATGATTTGTAAAGCTGTGTTAGTGTGCTGTGTTGTCTGCTCTAGTGTGTAATAGGCGTGGGTAGGGGTGGTAGGGCCGTCCGGCTTAGCGACCGTGACAAACACTTACCATATGCATTTAATACTTTATCTTCAGACTCCCTTTTAACACGAAAAGAATGATTTTTTAAGCATCTACTATAAACATTGCAATTCGAACATGTATCCTGACCGATATATGAGGCTGTGCTGTTAAGGTGTCTGTTTAAAAGAATATACGTATTAGAAAATTAAAAGACCTTATCTGTGAGAATATCTTCTGGTGCAACACATACCATTATCAACATCAAAATACGAACAGTATGGTGAATTTTCCGGGGGTACATATGTATATACATACAAAACATCTTTGGTCAAATTAAGTATACTTCTAGAAATTACTAACATAAAAACATCGTTGTTGTCAACATCAATTGCTTTAACATACTGCAAAAGTTCTTTTTCATGAGGCAAATTCTTCCCCCTGATCGTCTCCCTTGATGTGTAAATTGCATAGCAGGTTTACAGGGAATTTAATGGGTATAAAAAGAAAAAGGTTATAAATAATCAACGAAAGCTTCAACAAGACAAACTAGAGAGAACGTTATGATCACCAGTCTTTGATAATAACCCATTGACATTCCAATGTAAAAATAACAAATGATTTCCATCCACAGACACGTTATTCCTTTCTCGCTCTCGTACGCATGCATTCTTCTCCTGCTTTGTACAGTTCTCACTAAACACTCTCAGAATACACATCAACACCACTGCTCAAAGGCAACGTGTTCACACTCTCCTCGTGCACGCGATTGGTAGCTGGCATAGCTGCAGTGGCATCTTCTTTCACAAGCTCTCGGGGAACAACGCCACTTGCACATAAATACATTCTGTCAGAACTAGAGGAAGACGGTGATACTATTTATTTTTTTGTTCCCTCTGTGGTATGTACAAATTTAGTTACAAAATATTTCTATGACATAACAGTGTAAACTGTTCTTTATGTATGCTAGGCCGGCCGTATTCCTATTGTATTGCTTTTAGGTTGTGTTGATGATCCAACACAAATTTCTTCCCTTCTATAACCAGGTGGTGAAAAACCATTGTCGCCCTCTTATTTTCGTTTCTAGCTGTCTTTAGATGAAGAACAAGTTTCCGTCGAATCTCCCTAACCCATGCAGAGACATCTTCCCCAATGAATATGTTGCTGCCCCAGAGGTTACTTCTTTTACTAAGAATTATTTCCATGTCTTTAAAAGGTACACCAGCCAGTACTAGTGGAATCTTTCTTTTTGTGGAATCTGTGGAGTCGTTCAAAGTCGATGTCCTGTGTCAGGTCCAGTTCATCCATCAGCAGATCTCTAATTACACTTCACATTGCTCTTTAGTTTCCTTTTCCTGTCGGGGGATGCCATTAAAGATGATTTTGTTTAACCGTCCCTCTAAGTTGTCAGCCTTCATTTCTATTGTTCTCTTCCTTTTCCCCCAGTCTTTGGTTTTGTTCTTTCAAAGTTTGATTTTCACTTCTTAGATTCATCACTTCTTCTTTCAGTTCAATCGCTTCTTTTCGTAGTCCTGCAAACACATCTTCAGCATGTCGGAAATCCTCCCTTCACTTTGTTGAACTTACTGTGAAGAGTCGCCAGGATGTCCTTCAACGTCGGGTCACCGGCTGTCCGTGAAGGGGAAGAAGCTCCTGCAGGGGTGTCTCTGGTGCTCTTCAAGTGGGTCTGCCAAAGAATTTCTACCAGTTTCAGGTCCAGGGTTCAGCTCCACGTCTCCACAGCGATGTAGAAAAACGCCAGCGTATAAGCAGACCAGGAGCAAGCCAACAATGATACTGTGTACCCGTTTGTGCAGTTTAAATGTCCGAAAGAAGATGGCTTTCTTCTTCAACATTCGTCAAGCCATGATATATATGAAAACCAGAACAAATCCTCATCATACTGGCCGAACACTTAAAGCAGCTTCCGGCATGATGATGACCAAATGCTCTCCGAATTGATGAAGGGGCTCAGATCAGAGAAACTTCACTTAAATGTCAGACCCAGGCTTATCTTGTGGATCATTGATTTCCTCATCTCCAGATCCCAGTCAATGCGCCATGAATCTGTCATGTCATCTGTACTCTTTTGTTCCACCAACTAATATAGACTAATATATGTTTTTTAAGTATTATGCAACCCTTAGAAAAGCGCATGAATAAGACACGTATGGTCATCATTAGTCATATAATTTACTAAGTAATAGTTGGTCTGGTTTTACGGGAGAAGAAATTCATTTCATCCCTGATTGCTGTTATTTTCCCTAA
>JAFLJL010005353.1:5000-22500 GCA_018398815.1 Conus ventricosus
AAAATAAATAACATTGTAAATAAATTTTGAGCACTTGGGTTACAATTTTAGGACTGATTTCAAACACAAAAGACTGTTCACTAGCATGAAATGAAAACCGTTCCCGTCGTGCCTAGCGTTCCCTATTGTGGAACGCATATAAAAGCAACAAATTTTACCTATTTAAACAATAAGCTTTTTTCATCGCCAACACGGTTTTACTTTATTACCATAGTATCAATTTACTTCAAAAATTTAATTAATATGTGTTTGACATATGGAGTAATTGACTTAACTTTGCTTTGATCCATCTGGACTGTTGTAACATGTGGTTCATCCACAAAATGGCTATAAAACCGGAAATTATTCCAAGTGAGATAACGCTTGTGTGTATTTACATTATAGAAGTTGCTTCCTTTAACTATTTATACAATTTAGTTGCCTTATCTGTTACCCATTAGCCAATAAAGGGCAAATAACTATAAGCGGCCACTTTAGGACGCAAGGGCATAAATGGGTTAGAAAGCAAAAGGAATATCTCGAGTGTATGTGCAGTCTATACAATATCACATGACAATACAAGAGGCATTGATTGCATAAGACTTTTCATCATTACAACGTAAAATCTACGCATCTAATCTCCATGAGATCAACACAAATGTTGTAATGTTAGTCATTAGATAGAACAAAAACATACGTGTGGTTTGTTAATTCCAGGTTTCATATGCAATTGCGGCATTGGAGGAACCGTAAATTAATTAAAGCGGAACGTGTCTGGCGGGATTTCTGCAGTTTTCTTTAACAAAAGATCTTTGGGAGTGGTTGTTGTGGTGTTCAGTGTCTCGTAAAATAATACACGGGCGGATTTTTTTAAAATTCATTTTTAATTTAATATGGATAACACTCCAAACTGGATCGGTTGCCCTAATGCGAGTGTCCCCTTCTGTTCCCCGGTAAATAAAGGTACCTTTCTTTTAACCAAACGGTAATAGTGTTGCTGGATGAAGACTCCCTTCAACAGATTTATTGTTGTCTTTTGATTGCTTGTATGGTTTTAGCCCTTTAAATTCTTGATTATTCAGTTGCGAGCAAACTGCGGGCAGTCTTCTACCCTTTCTGTGTTGCGAGAATTGTCAATCAGATCTCGGTGATACGGTAGGAAAAAAAGTCTTTTCATATAACTCACGTTTGTTAAAGTTTTACTAAAGCCTGTGATCTGTGAACTCCGGAATGCCTCTTTTAATGGTAACTCTATGATTTTAACAATAATTGATTTCACTCGACCGTTAAATTTTTTCCATCATCGACTGAAATCATGCGAGGTGAAGTTGAGGCCTCGTTGGTATATCAGTTGTATGGCGACAGCAACAGCAGAAAGCACTATTTTGTGTTAAGGGGTTCCGCATCTTTTATCTTGAAGCTATTGTCAAGATTATGAGTGCGTCTTAAATCTTTTCGTCTAATCGTATCATGGGGGTAAATTAGAAGGGTTTTTTTCCCCAATTGTTTTTTTTTTGATGGGTGTCGTTTCGGTATTGTGTTCATTAAAGTGTGGTCTCTGTATTCGTTAGGTGCAGGTAAATAAATTTGCCAAATAGCTTGTTTTAGGACAACATTCCTTTGTGTTTGTTCACTGGAACTCCGCTCTTTGGCTTAGCTTTTATTTATTGCCGTGATTCCCTTCCTATATCCTTTGGGTGGTATAGATTTTGTTCATTTTATTAGCCAATATTAATGGGCAACAAAATTACACAAAAACAGTCCATGCAACGACGATAAACCGATTTCTTGCATCTTTTGTTTTTTGTGATTGGTTGATATAAAGTTGCTGAATTTTGGTGGGGGCCAATGTCTCGATTGGTTTGCCTGTTACAAGATAATATTCTTTTATTGCTTGATCAAAATCTTTAAAAGTGTAAGCTGCATGTTCCTGTTTTTCAGGGTATCGTTAATAAAATCTTAACTGCTCAATTCTCTGCTTTTCATAGTTATCTTGTGCAGCTGCTAGTTGCTCCATAGCTTTGTTATGTCTTTTTCTCTCGCCGTCATCCCGCAGTTTACTAAATGCGTAATTACTTCCGCTAAAAGCAAGCGCATTAACCACAGTGCCGCCTATCATCATTACGAATGAAGCCATTTTTTATAAATGTATTTTTTTAATTTACATATCAATACTGTCAGGAATTATTTTTTGCTTAACTAGAAAATCTTTCATAGCAAATGAAGCTGCAATAATAGCAATCAGCTTTGCTAGTCTTCAAAGTCTAGTTTGCCAGATCCGCTGGTTTAATTCTTAACAAGCTTTTAGCAAGCATTGTGTATCCTATACTTAGGCCTCCAATAACAGCAGAATGGTATACAAGATTGGTAACAGTCTTTTCGGCGCTCATTTTTAAAAACAAAATAATTATAATTAATAAAAAAAACATGAACAGTGATGATCTACTACAGCTACAGAGCGACCTAATCCGTCTTGGACTTACAAATGAAGAAGTTGATGACCAAGCTGTTATGCCCCAAAAGGAGAAGTTGTATTCTTTGGCAGCATGCGGAAAAACAAAACAGTTCCTCGGCAATGAATTCAGCATAGAACAGATTCAACAGATGTCGCCGCAAGACATTATAAAGTATCATAACAGGTATGAAGCGCAACTGGATCAAAGAATGGTAAAAGTGTAGGACAAAACGGTTCTTAGTTTGTACACTAAATAGTTAGTAGATTTGCCCCCATTCGATTCTGAACAAGACTTTATGTATGATTTAACGCAGGATCCAGTTTTAACAAAGTCATTAGAGTCTCTAGGATGTGATCTATATTACAGATTTGGAACATTGTTATCGCCGCTAATCATGGGATTAATTACTTTTAATCATATAGATTTTATTTCCCTTCAAAATGACCGAGCAAGAAAATCATCAGAATCAGAATCAAAAAAACATTGAATCAGGTGGAAAGTGGTCACTAAAACACCTCATCCTGGACGCATTGCGGCAGGAAAAAAATTAGCTGAGTGGAACAAACAAAAAAAATTACAATTACAATCAAAAATATAACTCATCATGAAAAATAACCCCGCCAACGCCAACAGTTGATTCAATTGCCAGCTATAAAAACTCCATATGATTCAAGACCTACAGCGCCAAAGTCTTCAGGGGAATTATTAAAACTTAAAACTTGCCATTTTTAGCGCCCTTGCTGCTTTTGGGGGCGGTTATTACGGTTATAAAATATATAACAAGGCAACAAAACAAAGCAGTCAAAAAAATCTGAACCACTAAATACAGAAGACAACAGCACCCCAAGAACCGCCAAAACAAAAGATCATTTTGATCCATTTCAGAGGGAAATTTAATATTTTAAGAACCTTAATTTTAAAATTTTTTTTAAAAATAGATCATGCGGATTATTATTTGTTTAAAATGATGAAGTCAATAAATAAAGACATGGAGTCTATAAAAGACATTTCCATAGACCAGAATTGTAATCAATGCGGTTGCTTACGATGTAAGAACTTCATTAAGATCTATGCTACCCAATCTCGCGCCAAGGGGCGCTGAGCAAAAACATCCTCAACGAGGGCACATTTTTGAGGCGTGTGTGACTATATTAGACATTTACTATTTAAGATAAAAACATAGATTGTCTTGGTTTTTTGATAATTATAAGAAAACTTTTTATAAGAACTTGGTTGTACTTAGAGGATGACTTAATTAGAATCTTGAGGTAACTTGAGTAAGAACTTAAAGGGGTGACTTGAGGACAATTTGAGTAAGAACTTAGAAGTGACTTGGGGTGACTTAAGGATGACTTGAGTAAGAACTTGAGGATGACTTAGAAGTGACTTGGGGTATCTTCAGTTAAGAACTTAGAAGTGACTGGTGCATGCGTGGGGGGGGGGGTGGGGGGGTGGGGGTGGGGTGGGGGGGGGGTGTGCATGCGTTTTTATGTGTGCGCGCACCTTTAATTATTTATAAGAAACGGATGTTCAAAATATAATATAGTTATTATCATTTTAAAACAACAAAACAACAGCAATAACAGCATATATACAAGCACAATCGCACGCAGCACGCACACACACATAAATGTGCTCAGGTGCGCACAGACGCACAGACAGACACGCACACCAACCAGGGGCACTTGGCTTAATGCCAAAGTTGCTCCTTGAAGAGCGGTTTTGGGGCGCTGCCAATGAACGTTGACAGCACAGTGGTTCTCTGATCGAGTGGGGAGAAGGCGGTTAAGGCGCTTGGTTAATGCCAAAGTTTTCTCCTTGAAGAGCGGTTTTGGGGCGCGCCAACTGAGTTTTGACAGCACAGTGTGTTCCTGATCGAGTGGGGAGAAGGGGTTAAGTTTTTTTTGTCTACAAATTGTTATAGAAAGTGTAACAATTAGATGGAAACAAAAGATGAGTGAACCCCCGGAGTTCCCAGAGTCTGACTTACTTAGAGAAAATAAAATCAGAGCAACCAACAGGACTTAGCCAAGAAATAGAAACAATGTGATCAGTGATAATGAAGAAGACTTAACTATTGATTGGGGAAAATGAAGCCACTGGTGAACCTATAGACGAATACAACATAGAAAATTTAACAGCACCTTGACTATTATGCTGCTATTCAACAACATTGGAAGAAGTGCAATCTGTTTTGAAGCGAAGGAATTAAAGAGGCGGAACGTTACAAAAAAGAACATAAAAATCAGTTACCAAAGCAACCTGCTGCTGTCTTTCAGACAAGAAGGAAAAAAAAACGTGAAAAGCTTATACACTTATCAGGAAAAAATCGTTAGAAAACTAAGATTTTCGAATGTTGAAGACAGGCTGTTAGTTGAAAACACACTGATGCAATTCCAGAGTATGATGAAAGCAAAACTGTTGAAGAAGTAGAAAACAATCATCACCACAAGTCCAAACAATCCTTGAATTGAAGGAAAATCAAAATCTAGAAGCTATCTAGCATTGGCAAGTGGTTAGAAAGGCTGTGTGAATTGAAAAAGAAGAAATTTTGTAACTTTGTAGAATCCCGCTTGCAGCATTCTCTCGGTGGATAAATAAAACTGAGGAGAAACTACACGCCTGTTTGGAAAGTAAAGCAACTTTCAAAACTAGCAAAAAAGTTTCAGTAGCCATCTCTATAACCGCCAAAAAAATCTGCACTTCGGGAGAATCCTGCCTTGAAGCCGACTTGGAAGTGAATAACCCTGCTCGACTGGAGGCGAAAGAAGGTATGTGGCATTGTTTGGGGGGTTGGCGTTGACAACTAATTGACTGTGTGCCGTGTTCTGTATCAAGTCGTAAGACCCTAGCCTAGAAGAGCATAAATTAAGTGATCGGATGTCGGCTAAATGGTGGGTCTCTTTCGCCCTCGTCGCCCCATCGCCACCTCACGTCTGTCTGTCTGTCTGTTTGTAGATAATCGTTATTTTTTTGGTTATTGAAGTCTTACTTGGCAGAGAACATGCTTCGCCTAGTTCCTTTTTTGACAAATACTCTAACATACAGTTAAAGTAAAACTGTAATCTTGAATAGCGCAAGCCTGTTCTTCGGTAAACCTGTTAAACATTGTTAAAATAACACAACCAAGCACAGTAAAGAGCACAGTAAACTCGTCCTTCTCGTTCGGCAGTCAGTGGGGGAATGGTGAAATCGGTCTCTTGTTGGTTAACCTGGTCATGTGAGCGCCGTAAGCCCAGCACTTAATTGTAAGCCCCCTGCTGATTGGCCAGCTGTGACATCAGCCCATTGCGTGATCATCATGTCTGGACCCGTAGTAAGTAATCGGATAGTGCGAAGACCTTAGGCAGGCCGACAATTAGCAATTAAAGGCTTACCTGCTCCACCGTTTGTATATGGGGTGCGTTCAGCGACTGCTGCTTTTCCCCTACGTTACTCTATGGGGCGTGTTCAGCCACTGCTGCTTTCCCCCTACGTTAAGTTTAGTAAATTAGTATTATTTTTTTGGTTATTGAAGTCTTACTTGTCAGAGAACAGCATTTTACCAATCCTGGGGTCACTTTGTCCGAAACTGGTTGAGGATGAAGTGAGCCAGGATTGGTAAAATGCTGTTCTCTTGGACAAACAAATCAGAAGACAAGACACAACGCGTTTCGATTTACAAGGTCCTCTTCAGGCAAGATAAGCAACATTCAGGACAATGAAAACGAAGAACGAGCAAATCACTCATCTTCTACAATTCGGCGCAATATGGGCGTTGAAAGTAGCTTGGGTCCATGTTGAGCAGAACCGACAGGGAATGTGAAAACAAATTCTATGTCTAGGATTCGAACCAGGAGTTATTTTCACGTCAGTGACTTTGCACTCTGAAAGCACTCGTCTTCTTGCCTTTAATATTATTAGAATATATAAAGACATCACTTGTCACAGACATCGCAGCGATTAAAACAAAATAATACTTGCATGTCAGATCAAACAATGTACATGGACAAATGTACAGGGAACCGATGCAGAACTAAATCCCCGACAAAAATCCAAAGGGGATTTTTTTTCTTTTAAAATCAAAGATAGACATGTTCCTATCATGGAAAAAAATGTAACAAATCTTGATGAATACGATAATGACGTTTTTGTTGTTTGTGTGTTTGTTTGTTTTCCTCATGTGAACTGTTCTTTGAATGAAGTAACATCAGTCCTGCTGCTTATGCACACTCTTGTGGTTTGTGTGCTGTTGACCGGCTCTCTGCCGTGCCAGGATGGTCAGCAACAGTTGTTCAGACCGCTTCTTCCTGTGCTCCAGAACATCATTGACCGCATAGAGCAGCGGGCTGAGAGCTGGGCTGACCGACAGACCCAGGACAGTCACCATGACCTGTACATCACTTGGAACGCTACTGTTCCTCACTGCCGACATCCACAACGCTCCCACCAGAACCCTGCACGCCGTGGCGGACACCACTACGGCGAGGAGTCTTCTTGCGACCAGCAGCTCCAGGGTCCTTCCGCTGGAATCTGTCGCTATGATCAACGTCCGGTTTAGAGTCCAGCCGACCAAGCCTTGAGCTGCGACCACGACGGGACACAGACTGAAATGGAAGAGAAGCAGAAGAACAAAGGAATGAGATGGATGGTGACGAATGTGATTCAGGTGTAAAGAATGGGCGCTGTGGTCTTTCCCTGGAGCGGGAACAGGCAGGCACAAGGCAGTGTGACCGTAGAAACTCCAGCGCAGTGTTTCAAAGGACAGGGGAAGTGCAGCCACAAGAAGGCCAGTGATCCATGTCACCAAACTGACCAGGTGAGCTGATTTGGGGGCAAAGCAGAAGCGGTTCAGGGACTCACACACCGCCAACGCTCTGTCCAGAGTCATCACACAGATCAGGAAGAAAGACACTTGAGCCGACAGGACGAACACAATTCCGGCAGACGTGCACGTGATGCTCGATCTCCACAGGACGTCTTTCCACAAGTACGTACCCTGAAACACTCTATCCGCTACCGTTATGATCATCAAATACGTGCCTCGTAAAATGTCAGACACACCCAAGTGCAGCAGAAACACCCCACAGCCAAATGACTGGAAGTGTTTCCGAATGATAACCCAGTAAAATAAGGCTGAAAGATTGCCGCTCAGGGTGACAGCGGCAAGCAGGGCTAAAGAAATTCTGAGTACTTGACTCTGAAGCAGATGGTCGCAGGAAGAAACAGGGTCAGACTGAGACTGACACTGTTGTGGGTTAAACTGTTTGGGGAGCACAGCTGGGCAGCACAGCTTGTGGTTCGAGGATGTCACCGATTCCAGTTCCGTTAACTGGTAGAAAATATCTGGAGGAAACTGCTGGAGGGGGCACTGCCAGAGATCTAAAGAACGGATAGACTTCAGTGGCTGGAATCCTCCATCAGCAACATGATTCAGCCCAGTGTTGGACAGGTTTAAGGTCTGCAGATGAACCAGATTCCTTAATTTACTGGCATTCAATTGACTGATCTGAATTTCTGACAAATCTAGCACTATCAGATTTTCAAGCTCAACTATAGCTGGCACGCTGGAATGAAACTGAAGAGGGTTATCAGCTAAGATAAGAATTTCTACACTTTTCATCTTTTCAAAGTCGTCAGCTTGAAGGTGGGGTAGGCGATTTTGACTCAAGTCGAGACTTTTAAGGTTTGGAAGCTCCGGTGCTTGAACATGAAGCAAAAAGCAATTGGATAAACTCACATGAATTAACATGGTGTTGAGCATCAAGTCCGTCAGGGTCATGTTCGTTCCGTCAGCGTTTAAGAACCGAGTTCCGAATGGTCAGCGGCAGCAAAACTCTGGCTGCAGTAAAACGCCATCCCGAAGCATCTGCAAGCAGGTGGACAGGTGAAGTGACACAACAGCTCATCGTCATTCTGAGGGCACTGGCCATACCTGTCGTCACACATGTGCTCGGCGTGCAGGCACACACGGGCCTGGCGACAGCGGTAGAAACCAGGACACTCGTAAGTCTCACAGTCTGCTTCATCTTCATGTTCTGGGCAGTCGTACACTTTGTTACACCTCAGGTAGACCGGCAGACAGTAGTAACCGGGAGAGAGACACTGGAAGTGAGTTGAGGGACAGGATGTGTTGTGCTCAGCTGTGCGGAGAGGACTGATCACAAGGAGTCCCCTGGAATCCATGTCGACGATGGCTGGCGGAGGGGCAATCCCTTCATACTGTCTATGATATAGTTTTTGCATGCCACAATGCTCCTCATCACTGCCCGAAACACACTGCTTCATGTTGTCACAACGCTGGTGTTTGGGTATACACTGAAAGCATATGGGTGACAGTGTACAGTGTTGAACTGATTCAGACAAGCCTGTTGTCATCTAACTGTTCCAGTAGTCAGTATACACTGTTCACTATTATTGGTTTCACTCTTCTTATGGTCCAAAAAACTCTTAACATTTTATGATCAATAACATTCAACAGATTCTGTCTACGCATGAGCCGCATCGAAATCTATATCAGTACATGTGTGAAATCGTCAGAAAACTCCCATTTCTTTTCAACTCCCCACTATCCATCCATTAGAGCTAATTAAGATTTGGTTGAAATTTCAAGATTGCGCATTTAATGATAATATCATTTTATGGAAGACTGACTTTTTTCAAAAAGAAAATTTGTTTCCTGGTATTTCACAGTGTGCAGTCAATTTGTCGATTTTCACATTTCTTTTACGCTGACATCCACTGGTTGCATTCCATCGTTCCTCACCAGTTAAAGAATAAACCTTTAATACTGTAACTTTTGATGATGTCTGGCTACGTTCAGAATCCTGTCTGAGTTCAGCATTGTTTTCTTTTACCTCATGAGAGAAAATTAAGAGCATGGAACCCTTTGGTGTGGGGTGCAAAAACAGACATTCACGACAAATCCTCTGGGTTTTCAAAAAGAAAAGAAAACAAAGAAAGAATCCATTCTACCTGTATCTCGGTCAATGGCCAATACACTCCTTGGTTTTCAATAGAAAGAGGAGTCAGACAGGGGGATCCTGCCTCACCCTATTTGTATTTAATCTGTGCGGAAATATTGTCTCTCATGACCCGCCGTAATGTGAACATTAAAGGAATTAAAATTAAAAATAAAGTAAACTTACTATCCCCATTTGCTGATGACACAACATTGTGCCTTGATGGATCAGAAAAGTCATTTATTGAAGCAGTACATACCCTTACAAAGATTTGCACATATTTCTGGTCTAAAAATAAATTTTGACAAAACCCAAGTTGTTTGGATAGGTAGCAGAAAAATTCTGGCATGCAATATATGCGTGATAAGAATTTTGTTTGGGACCCAGGCACTTTTAAGGTTTTAGGCATTACATTTTCCACCAACACTGACACTATTGTACAACTAAACTACGAGGACAAACTTTTTTCAATCAGACGCGTCTTAGCGTCTTGGCAAAAAAAGACAGATTACTCCGTATGGAAAAATAACTGTTATTAAAACCTTTGTGTTTCAAAAATTATCTATTTATTAGTTAATTTGCCTGACCCACCAGACTATTTTTTGAAATCTTTAGAAAAAGAACTGTACATGTTTTTGTGGAATCGCAAACAAGGCAAAATCAAAAGGTCTGTGGTTGAAAAACAGTACTTTGAAGGTGGATTGAAGATGCTGAATGTTGGAAACTTTTTGTCTTCTATGAAGATATCTTGGTTAAGGAGACTGAACTCTGATTCTGAGTGGAAGCATTTTACCCTTAATATGTTTCCTAGGTTAGGACATTTAAAACATTTTGGAGCTGAATATGCTAATATTATTATTGAAAATATTGGAAACCATTCTGGAAGGATGTTGTGAAACATTACAAAAAAAACTATGTACAAAATGTTGTGTATCTTCTGTGCATGAATTCATGTCTGAATGTATTCATTACAACATTAATATTATACGGGGACGAAGGGTAGTTTGGGTGCGAGAATGGTGTGACTATGACATTTTCTATGTAAAAAAATATAAATAATGATAATGGTCAGTTTATGACATATAACCAATTTCTGCTTAAGTACCCAGGTATTAAAACCAATTTTATATTGTACGAAGGTATTGTCGACGCAGTCCGAACATATTGTCAAAAGTTAAATGTAGTTCTAACCAACAGATACAAACTTTAAACTCGATGACATGGTCCTTTATTTATAAGGGCAATAAACATGTGCAGACCATTTTAAGTGGAAATGATGCTATTCCAACAGCAGTCAAAAAATGGAACAACTTGTTTGAAACTCTGAGCTGGAAGCATATTTTTTCACATTATTATAAAACTACCAAAGATGTACAGCTCAGATGGTTTCAAACCAGACTATTACATAGACTACTCCCCACTCAGATATATTTGTTCAGGATTAAAATTACCGATTCCCTATTTGCAACTTTTGTAATATGGATGAGCAATGCATTTCACACATGTTGTATGATTGTGCTATTGTCAACAGATTTTGGACGGTTTTGAACATTTGCTTAAGGAAAAATGTCCCCACTGTACCTTCAATTGATAAAGAATTAGTTTTTGTTAGGAGTAAAACAAATATTACAACAGATAAGCCTCTAGATTTTATTCTGCTTCTGGCTAAATTTTATATATACAAGACAAAATTGCAAAATATACACCCAAATGTCCAGTTGTTCATAACATTTCTTAGAAACAGATTGGAATCAGAAAAATATGTATCTTTTTTGAACAATACATATAGAGAATTTGAAGAAGTTGGCTGCCTTATTCCACACTTTTTTCTTGATCTTTGAAAATACGGTTTCTTTTGATTAACAAAACTGGATAGAGCCCTATGGCTGCTGTCAAAGAATTTTATTTTATTACTCTTTTTCAATTTTTTTTTGTATTTCTCTGTTATGGTTATTATCAATCATGCAATCTGTTTTCAATATTTATACTATGTTACAGTACTTAGTCGATTCCTATCAATATTATACAAGCTGTGTGTGGCATGCCGTGAAAGAAGAAAAAAAAGAAAAGAGGAAGTTGTAGAAACCTACCTTGAGCATTCCGAAGAGGTCTCATCATACTCTAACTTGTTTCACTCCACGTAACTTATTACACAAAAACTATACTATGTAAAGATCAACTTCAACTGATACTAGCGATAAGAGTATCATGTATTTATATATATGCTGTATCATCTATGATAATCAACTAACAACTCTCCTGTATCCTTTACTGTGTGTGTGTGTGTTTGTGTGTGTGTGCGTGTGTGTCCTTTCGCCTCTGTGTTGTAGTCGTGCATTTGTATATGTATTGGTGTGTGTATTTGCATTATGTGTATGTATATGTATGTGTATATATGTGTGTATGTGTATGCAGTGTGTGTATGCATAGTCATATATACATGTGTATGTATACGTGTACATACGTATGTGTATGTGCGTGTGTGTGTGTGTGTGTGTGTGTGTGTGTGTGTGTGTGTGTGTGTGTGTGTGTGGTGTGTGTGTGTGTGTGTGTGTGTGTGTGTGTACATGTACATTGTGTGGGTGCATGTTATTTTCTCAAATTCATAGTACCTAGTATTACTGTTTTGTCACTATAATGGTCTGTGTTTGTGTCAGTTTGTTTGTAACCGAAAATGAAAAACAAGCCTCCTTGTAACTACTACTTTTTTCTCTTTTCCCCCCACTCATTCAAACTGAGTAAAACACAAAGAAAAATTGCCAGATTTTAACAATTGTATATTTACTATTCATAATCCATTTATTGTTTATAACTACACATCCTTACATTCGTACATGTACTGGACATACTTATGTCAAATTGTTTGTTAAATCCATGTCGAAGGATGAGTGGGTGAAGAAGGGAAGAAGGTGAAGGAACTGTAGAGTGGAGGGACGAGAGAGGAGGAATAAAACATATTTTAAAAAAAAGAAAGAATCCAGCTGAGCTAACACTCCAAGGGAGGCACATTAGACTCTACCCGTCATAGAAAAATATCTCCTATGGGCCATTGCAAAAACATATCCTTGAAGACAGTAAGATTATTAAGCTGGGGATCGGTGCGTTTGCACGTTCCTTTTGTTACAAGGAATTTCCACCAGTGCGTGAGGGTGTGTCTTCGATGTTTTATTTATAAAGAGACAATGAAGATGGCTCCGAAACTTCCATGAAGGTAACATGACATTGTAAGCTGGCTCTCTTCTTATTTAACAAGCCTACATTTCTGAAATGCACTGTTGGCAGGTTCACTTGTCAAATAACCAACCGTCAGGGGCAAGGCGTAGCACTACAGACTTCTCCAAACATATCTTTCACAGAAAGCGTGGGGGTGGTGGTGAGGGGGGGGGGGGGGGGGTTACAATCCATCAGCTATCATCCATTGGCCGCTGGTCTTCAGTTTTCTCCGAGCTGATCTCATCATTTTATAGAGCCACTCAAAGACATTGGGACATCTCCTCTACAGCAGACAGGGTACTCTTTGGGGGACCAGGTGAATATCTAATTCTAGCTTTCTTAACCATTTTGTTTTACCTCAGTAAGTGTTGGTGGATTTTCATTGAACTTTTCCTCTGGCGCTGCAGACTGCTGCAAGCTCTGGATTCCATGTGGTGCTTCGCTCTGAGGGTGGGAATGTGTTATCCGCACATGCTGCTCAAGAGTGTCTGTGTTCATTGTAAATTGTCTCTGATTTGGAGTACTCGATTATGTATGTCATTAAAGTCCCCTGAAGAAGACATTGGAAGGTCGAACTGGTGGGAATATTTTGATGAGTCTGGCTGTTTTTATCTCTGTTTCATTTGCTTTGATAGACAGATACAGAGATCGATCGATTGATAGATAGACAGACAGACAGACATAGATAGATAATATGGTGCTTTTATTTCTATTATACGTACGTTTAGAGAGAGAGAGAGAGAGAGAGAGAGAGAGAGAGAGAGAGAGAGAGAGAGAGAGAGAGAGAGAGAGAGAGAGGAGAGAGAGAGAGAGAGAGAACTCGGAAAACTCGGAAAATTTTAATTGCAAAGGCCACCGACCTATCTGCAATGAGGTCAAGAAACAAAAATGAAAACACACTGACACTGTGACATTTCTACTGATCACGCACATTTACAAAACGTGCTCACACCAACTATGTAATCGTAAATTGAGAATACGGAAAGATACATACAAAATGACACCCATATGTAACACTCTCCCAAACTCGCACAGCTCGCACATACAATTTCGCTCCCACTTACAATTGCGACGTACACAAGCATACACACACACACACACACACACACACACACACACACACACACACACACACACACACACACACACACACACACACACACGCACACACACACACACACACACATACACACACGCAAACACACGCATGTACGCTTGCACGCTCGCACGCACGCACACACACACACACACACACACACACACACACACACACACACACACACACACACACACACACACACACACACACACACACACACACTTGGAGAATATAAGCTTGCTGAAGGCTCATTTTGATAAGCATTTATTTTATTTTTCCCCATTCACCCACTCAAGCACATACTGGTAGTTAGGCAGAATCATCTACCACTGCAGATATGAATGCGTATCTCCCCCTATTTCTTAAATCTAAGACATAAGAGCAAGCTTTGTTTATTATTCAATATTTCTTGCAGTCATTGCAAAACCAAGCTGCTCTGTAAGTTGCTGGAACGGTGCGGTACTTATCCTTGGAATTTATTAGTTTGTTGTATATATATATATTATATATATATATATATATATATATATATATATATATATATATATATATATATATATATATTATATATATATATATATACATACATATATATATATATACATTTTTCATCATGATCCCTAAGTATACACAAGACGTACCGACCACGAAACAAGGTAAAACAGATAAATTTAGAAAATATATGGTACTCCTAATGTTCTCTCCCCAGGAACAATTCTTCTCTTTCTTCAAGGCATAGAAGATATACATCGCAACAGAGCGATTTACGTCCCTTTTCTCATTTTGCAGCAAAAACTTCAACAATGGTCCGTGTACATTTGTTAGATATTTCATGATATATATATGTATATATATATATATATATATATATATATATATATATATATATATATATACATTATATATATAATAAGAGAGAGAAGAGAGAGAGAGAGAGAGAGAGGAGAGAGAGAGAGAGAGAGAGAGAGAGAGAGAGAGAGAGAGAGAGAGAGAGAGAAGAGAGAGAGAACTGCAGAGACATTCTGCAAGAAAGGATCCAAGAATGCTGTCAAACACCTGGCGAGGAATGGAAAGCCTTCAAAGAACCCCTGTACAACGCTGCAGCTGACAACCCTGGACTTGTTGAACACAAACATAGAGACTGGAATGATCAAAACGACCCTGAGATCAACAAGCTCATTCAATGGTAACTCTTTACCTTCCGACGCTTTAGGCCAGAGACAAAGTATGTGATTTGCTCTTCTGAGAGAGTTCTTCCTTATGATGACATGCCTGACTTCATCACACTGCCCATGAAGACATCCATGCTCACAGATCGCTTTGGAAAGGGTCTGTTAACGCTTCTGACTTACAATCAGTGTTGGCATAAGACCGAGGCCAAGCTCCGACCTTCACTGTCCGGAGCTGCAGTGCCCCCACCACCAACTGGCCGTCATCAACAACACTGAGATCACAAACTTGGACATGTTCAGCTATTTTGGCAGTACACGTAAGCAGCAACGGATCTCTGGATCCAGAAATTAATGTTGGCATAGTAAAGGCCAGCCTCTGCCTTTGGCACGAGTCTCAAAGAGCTGTGTAAGACCAGGCAATCAAACTGCGCACTAGAGGTTGCCGTGAACAGACATGGTGCTTCTGAATGCGCTCCACCTATTTTTGTTGACACTTGGACCACGTACTGCTGACACACAATACACCCAACAACTCAAACAGATCCATCATCCGATGCTTGTGCAAGATCTGCAGCATCAAACAGAAAGACAAGATGTCCAAGCTATAGGTCCCAGAAGAAGTGTGGCCTACCCACATTGAGTGTAGACTCACAAAAGCCAGCTCCAATGACCAGGACAAGTTGTCCGTATGAGAACACAGAATTTCCAATGATGGCTGCTCCTGTGGACAACGAAGGAAAAGACAACCGTGACCAATGAAGCCTCTCAAGAGATACAAGAGATACCTTGAAGCCAACCTCTAAAGATACACATCGACACTGCTTCCTGGGAAGAATGTCGCCCTTGACAAGAACAGGGTGAAGCAACGGTGTAATACCCAGGGCACAAAGACATTCAAGCACAACGAGTGGCCGCCCAACCAGAAAAGAGGAATCTGAGAAAACAGGCCCATCCTAGCAGGACTCCCATTCCATGCACGTCTTCGTTCTCACACAAGGATTCACATCAGCAGGTGACCTACCTGGCTAATCGTCCGTCGGACACGACGGGAGAGACCCATCATCATCACCTGTGCTTTGGGAAAGAAATAATATCTGTGGACTTTTAGTCGGACAGAGCTCCACTTCATGGCAGACAAGCCGATACTGATGTTATGGTTTATTTGTGTTAATGTGTTGAGAGTGTGTAAGCCAAACTACTGCCAGGAGGTTGACACGAGTGCTTTTGTAGTTTAGTTTATTCGATCGTGGGATGCGTGTATCTCAAGGGTGTTTTGAAGTGTGAAACAAATGGTCCTTTTTTCTCTTTTTCTCCTCTCTTCTTTTTTTTCGGGGGGGGGGGGGGGGGGGGGGGGGGGGTTACAAAAACATGTAAGACAGACACAGAATGCTGTCGCGTTGCTTGTGTATTTATTCATTCGATGGTGAATGCGTATAGGCTTTGAAGTGTGGTTTTGATCTATGAAATGATTGTTTCTTTTTCTTCCTTCTTTATTATTGGTTTTGTTAATCCTTTCTTGTTACAAATTGTTTAAGAGACAGAAAACTAGGGATGCTGAACGCGGTTGCTTGTGTATTTTTATTCGATTGTGGAATGCCAGTACTAAGTGTGGTTTGATCTGTAAAAGAACGTTTTTTTTTTTTTTTTAAATTCTTTACGTTTTGAGTCCATAAATTGTTCACTGTGGTGTATATTGACATCAGTGGTGTACTGCTAGGTGGGTGGGGACACATGCACCTCAGTCGACTAGACCGCTGGTATCTAGCCCTCGACCCAGGATCATGACCCGCATTTTCATTTCAGGAACGGACACAACGGTAACCTGCCTGAGTCGCCGTCCAGGACCTGGCCACCATGGAGGCTGGACGGCCTACAGATAGGCAGAGGAGGACCCAGAATGGACAGCATCAACCACTGGACAACGTCCTATCAATTTACATCAAGCACACTGAGGTCGCAAAGCGGCCGTCAGAGAATCTGCACATAACTGGATATCATGGAAAGGTCAGGGTGACATTTGGGAAACAAGAATTATCGAATCAGTTTAAAGAAGCAGTAATAAAGAATTACCGACAGTTTTGTGTTTTTGTTGTTGTTGTTGTTGTTGTTGTTGGTTTGTTGTTGTTGTTGTTGTTGTTTTGCTTTGTTTGTCTTCACTAAGAAGCTCAATCCGTGGACATGACTGGCATCAACTGAGACAGAAGGACACATTACAAAAACCCACCTTCATGTTCATGTTGGCAGATGGTGCCTTACAGACACCTGCAATCACTTCCGGGGGGGGGGGGGGGGGGGGGGGGGGGGTGTGAGGGGGGGGGGGGGGGGGGGGGGGGGGGGGGGGGGGGGGGAGGGCTGAAACTAGAATAACCATGCAGAAAGTTGACAATAGTTCAAACGAAACTCGTATATTTGTAATGGTGAATGGAAACCAGTTTGGTTATTTGCTGCTCAACGAACTGTTGTAGTCCATTCTAGTCATATTATTTCCGCCTGCAGTCCCCTCACTGTGAAACTAGACACCTCTCCTTTAAGTTTTGTAACACAAAGGACATCACCATGACGCCACGTACCTAGGCTTGTACTCTTCTCACACGTCGAAGTCGGTGCGAGATGCAACGGGGGATCACACAGAAGGTCCTC
>JAFLJL010005353.1:25000-40187 GCA_018398815.1 Conus ventricosus
TTGAGACACTGTTTCTATGCGCTTGGTTATTATTCTTGCAGATCTAGTTTTGAATGTCGTGATGCCTGCGATCCTTCTATAGTTTTTTGCTGCCCCTTTTAGCCGCATGATCTGCCACTCTCTTTGGGGTATTCCGGAGAGTGAGAAGGAATCCGAAAAAGGTAATACTGGTACCCATTAGAGAAATCATGAATAAGAGGTTTTATTTCAATATCCATTTCTAACGGTTTTTTTATGCTCGGGAGTTAATGGCTTGTAAAACAGACTTTGAGTCCACACGAGAATAAGATTTGGCATGTATACGTCGAAGATCTACAATATGATTTAATGCCATAAGATGGCTACCAAGTTCAGCAGTAAAAATGAATAATGTTTACCATGTACAGTCGAACTTTAATTAAGGACCTTCCCGAAAAAAGGCCCTTTTTAATGGCCAAAAATACAAGCAATGCATTTTTTCGAAAATTCGACTGGGAAAGGTTTAAGGGGTTAACAGAGTATTTCCCGCAAAGCTTGCGAAAGCTGTGTTTATTGTCACGTGGCGGCATGCAGAGGGGGTGAAAGTTTGCAGATTGTTGTCAAAATTGCTTGTTTTTTAAAGCAAGAGTGGAACACTGCTTCAAACGGTTTGCCTAAAAGCCAAATGCACTTACAAAAACCAATGCATGTGCAGAACTTTTTTACGTGACGGAATGCCCCTAAAAGCAGCCCAACGAGCATATTCTTCATAACACAAAAAATGCCTCCAAGACACAAGCGTCTGATTTTGACCGGACCCGGGCGATTGCATGGCTGCAGGATCGTGTTGGGCGTTCGAGAATGGTCCAGAAGACTACAAGTTCCCATCTCCGTCATCCATCCGGCTGAGAGAACGTTTTCAACCACTCGAACTGTCCACAGAGACCCCCCAGCCAGCCAAAGAAGACCACTGCAAGAGATGCAGGTTCATCCGCAGACATCTCTTCGGACAAGACCACCTACCTCCCCACACCATCAGGCGTCGGCTCAAGCTGCCCACTAACACAGCAGTGTGTGAATGACCATACGAACGGCGGCGCCTCAATGCTTGCCAACCTTCGAGCAAGGCGCCCAGTCCGGAAACCAAAACAGACTGCGGCCCCACGGGCACGTCGCCTGGCCTGGTGCACAGCTCATCGAACATGGACTCGGGCTGCAGTGGCGGATGTGCTTTTTCACCGTGAAGTCCAAGTTTCCAGTTGAAGCCACGAGATGGACGCATTCGGGTGTGCGACGTCCCAGGGTGCCAGCTGGCAGATGACGTCATCCAGGAGGTCTCGCTTTTGGTGGTGGCTCCGCCAGGATGGGGGGGGGGGGGGGGGGGGGGGGGGGGGGGGGGGGGCATCAGCAGTTCACCACAAGACTCCCCTTACCATGTAGAATGGCAAACCTGAACGCCATCGCCTACCTGCAAGCGATTAACGGGCCTTTGTTGTCCCAGCACCCGGCAGAGTTGGGCTCAACTGTGTTTCATGGACGATAATGCCACCCCACAGCGATTGTCGAAGCCGTGAACACTTTTGTGGTGCAAGCTGGCATCACCAACCAGGATGCCATGGCCGCAAACACCCGGACATGACCACTATTTTAGAACATCTGGGCGAGCTTGGGAGGAGAGTTCAAGAAAATCACCCTGTCCTGAATCGACAGGAGCTGCTGCACTACCTGCAGCAGAGTGGCAAACCTCCCCCAGCACTCATTACAAGAACACTCAACACCATGAGGCAGCGCTGTGTGGGATTTGTGTGGCAGCACGAGGGGGGCACACAGCGGTTTTGATCAGACTGGAAAGAAACACCTTTTTGTGAATTGTCATTTGGGGTGGTAGTTCATCAAGGCTCCTTCTAATCAGAAAGATGATTTTTTTTCGATAAAGTGACAAAATGTTGTTTCACTGATAATGAAATTAAACATTTATATAAAGTTTCTGTCGTTGGTTGTCGGTTTCTTTCGAGTGTTGTGAGACTTTGTAAAAGTTGGTCCTTATTAAGTTCGACCCTGTAGTATGCGAACATCACATGGCACTCGGCAAATTTTCGGCCACGGGGCCTTTTTCAAGAGACAAAAAAACAAAAACAATGCAACTACGTACTGGCCCATCTTTGGCAACTGGTCAGTAGCAAAGAATTTCACGTTATAAATATATTACACAAATTTTGACACAAAATAAGTGGATGTCATCAACAGGGGGGGGGGGGGGGGGGGGGGGAAGGGGAGGTGGTGAGGGGGGCAAGTTGTGTGTGTCAGCGTGTGTGTGTGTGTGTGTGTGTGTGTGTGTGGTGTGTGTGTGTGGTGTGTGTGTGTGTTGTGTGTGTGTAGTTTTTTGCTGAACCAATGTAACTTAAAAAACATAACAACACGCCCATAAATCACATGAAAAATGAACCCGTAGAACAATGGTGATCATAGTCCTGTCTGTGAATGGGTGGTCAATGGCGATACAAGAACTGTCATCTGGAAAAAAAAAATTCCTGCTAATCATCAAGGGTTGTTCATATTAAATCTGGAAAGGGTTGTTACAAATTTTGTCTAACATTACATCCATTTGGCAACTTGTATCTAATGTCCTCATCCATTTTCTTCAGTAAAAGTCTGAAGCTTTTTGCTTTTCAATCACCGTAAGCCTTTTGCCAACACTGTAACAGCAAGGTCTTCCAGCTGAATGCTGAAAGAATGTCGCATTAGTTATTGGCTTTTCTCTTTGGAACGTGATGTCCACGTCTGTGTTCCGCTATTCGTTTCTTTCAAGAATGTCCGGTTTCGCCAACATAAACTGTCCTTATATCACACCGTATTACAACAACAGAGTATATATCAAATTTCTGTCTGCACTTGTCACACATGTGAAGATTTCTGCTTTGTGTCCAACACCTGATTGAAGTTTACTAATGAAAAACAGGTGTCCACAATCACAAGTTTCTGCTTTTTTCCCTTCACTGCTCTTTCAGTTTTTCTGGTGAGACATGGCCATTCTCTAACTTAAACCAGGTGTCAGGAATTCAATTTGTTCTCTACGCCATCGTAAGTGATTTTTATGTGGTATGGATGGTTGTCGGATAATCTGTGAAACGTAAAGGATCAAGGTCACACATTCCACATGCCAAACCCATCAACAATGTACGTTTGTGAAAAAGTTTCTTTCAAACGCCAAAAGCTATCTCATCCACTTCCCGCATGTATGTACAAAGCAAAGTTTCTCCGATCTGGCACCTATGGCTATTCCATCTGTCTGTCTGTAGTGTGAATCCCCTAAAACTAATCCGTTATATTATTAAACAGTTTCAATCATTCAATTGCACAAGTTTGTTTGGGTACGATGGGTCTAGGTCCTGCTTTGTAAACTTCAATACATCTTCAATTCCCTCTTTCCGAGGCACAGAGGGAAGTTCTTCTCTACAAATCAAAGCAAAACGAATTCGAATCGTCAGGGACAGGACAAGCACACTCTTTTAATTTACTTATGAAGTCGGATGTATCTCTGATGTACGTGGAGAGATCTAATGACGTAATCATTCAACTCATGCTCTGTGATTTCAGCAAGTTTTTCTGTGGAAGTTGCTATACCACGACAATCGTTCCGAATGGTGCACCTTGCTTTTAGTAGTTTTGGTTCCCTTTCAGGTTACACCCTTTTGGGTAGCGTGGGAGGAGTACGGTGTAGGTTCTTTGGATACACCCCTCTCTATACAATTTTTATTCACTATCTTTTTTTCACCTTATTGTTGCTATCTCTGTGAGTCTTTCTCTATCAAGTGTATGATTCACTTTCGGTCATTTCATGGTGCAGGGCCCAGAAATATAAGTATCTTTGTTTCATATAATTATCTTTGTTCATAATAACAATCCCATTCCTTTGTCTGCTGGTCGGATGAAGATGTTTTCAATTATTTAGAAGTGCATAAAATCATCTTTTTCATTACGACTGAAGGTCAGTTTACCATTTTTTCTACACAAGTTGTTCATAATATCATTCCGTGTTTGCAATGTAGTACGTTTTTTCTGTTTTTAATGAGGGGATTTACAAAAGCTGCACTCAGTATTTCCATCATGCAAGAACTGAGCGCTTCGATGTATATCTTTAGATAGTCCTGTATACTTACTTTCCAGTGGAATCAACTAAACATCCTCTGGTGTGTGTGTGTGTGTGTTGTGTGTGTGTGTGTGTGTGTGTGGGTGTGTGTGTGTGTGCGTGCCGCGCGAACGCGCGCGCGCGCGCGCAGCGCGCGTGTGTGGTGTGTGTGTGTGTGTGTGTGTGTGTGTGGTGTGTGTGTGTGTGTGTGAGTGTGTGTGTACATCTGTGTTTGTGTACCATCCTGTCTCTTACCACTGAAACTTTTCAGATGAAGGCGGAAGCATCCCAGACAAGTTAACAGATCGGGTCATCTAATTATAGTGACAGATCGCTCCCTCGTTCTCTCGCTCTCCTCTCTCTCTCTCTCTCTCTTCTCTCCTCTTCTCTCACTCTCACTCTCTCGCGTGAGGAGTGATGAGTGTGTGTGTGTGTGTTTGTGTGATGTGTGGGGGGTGTGTGTATGTGTGTGGGTGTGTGTGTGTGTGTGTTGTGTGTGTGTGTGTGGTGTGTGTGTGTGTGGGGTTGTGGTGTGTGGGTTGTGTTTTGCGTGCGGCGTGCACGTGTATATGTGTTGTATGTATGTACTGTGTGTAGGGGTAAGTGTGGCGTTTGAAAGTGGAAGGGTGGAGAGGGTGATTACAGACAGCGTGAGGAGACTTGGAGTCCTCCGACGCTAACCTACTTCGCCATGGGCGGGTAACTTCAAAGGCGAAGAAATCTCACCTCCATCACCGCCATCAACTTGGCTGCCGTAGCCAACATCGAGTTCAATAATGCAATGAACATCAAGACCAATGACTCGGGACTGAGCATCATACCAAACACATTGCTCCTATGAAGGCACAGCAGCGCGCACCACCCATCGAAGGTCAGGCACCCGACTGCTGGTATGGCAAGAACAACCCCTAGTGAACAATTTGAAGAATAGCCAGGAACTTCAAGAGGCAAGACTAGAATTTTGTGAAGACAGGAGGACGGTGGAGACAGGCTCCTCTCTCTCTCTCTCTCTATCTCCAGTCGCTCTCGCTCTCTCTCTCTCTCTCGCTCTCTCCCTCTCCTCTCTTCTCTCTCTCTCTCGCTCTCTTCCCTCCTTTCTCTCTCTCTCTCTCCCTCTCTCTCTCTCTCTCTCGTGTGGTGTCGAGTATAGGCGTCCGAGTACAGCTGCCGCGAATGTACGAGATGTTTTGCTCTGTATGATGTTTGTCTGGATGTTTCAAACAGTAATCCTTTGCAGGGTACAGTAGTGATCTGTGACAGGGTCCGGACAATGGTGACTTGTAACGTGAGGGCTGATATCGCATTGTTTGGTGTAGGCTAAAAGTCAAGTCAAAGGCACACAAAGAAAGGTTTATTTTTTAAAGAGGTCAGCTTCCTAACACGAACACAGAGGTAACGTCGGGCTGATGTTCTCGTCATATTTGCAGTGTGCGGTTTATCATAGGTTTGATTATGTTCTACAGAAATGTGTCGAGTGAGATCAGGAATATCCTTCTTTTTCAGAGGAAAATATAAACATGAGAGGAACTCTGGTCTGCACAACAAATTCAGATGTGTAGCTACACTCTGTTGTGTGTCAGGGCCGACCACGCACGTGCACATACTCGTTCTCGCGTTTTGTGGCCATGACGTGTGTTCTCGCTCCGCCGGCTTTCTTCGAGCGGGGATATTGAAACCAACCCTGGCCCCAAACCCGATGGACAAAAAACCAGAAATGACAGCGGCGACTGACAGCCCGATAGGTCTCAGGGAAGACATTTGAACAGCTTATGCACGACATAAGAGAATGTAAATATACGGGTTCACGACCACCATCTTATTTTGCACGAAAACACCCCTTTTCACAAACAAAATCACGTCCTCGCATGTCACTTTGCCAAAATCAACACCTGTTTTACACTAAGATTAACGCGCAAAAAACCTCTAAAAATGACGTAATCATTACTGTTAAAATGGGGCTTACGTGCAAGATAAGATTGGTGATCATGAACCGTATATTGTTACATTCTCTTCATAGCATAAAAGTTAAGGGTTTCAGTATGCCTTTCTACTTCCAGTGCGCTATTAACGTCCGCGGGACTGAGACCTTACTGTTTTTCTAATATGCTCTTCTACCTCAAGCACTATTAATAAATCAGAACAAACAACTAGCCTTCCATCTTGATGAGTTATTTTTACATCCATGAAGTTATAGCCCCCTCAATTAATTCTTTAAATTGACTATTTCCGTCAAACCTGTATAACTGATAATCGCAAAACCCTGCCTTAATTGACGGCAGTGCTCGTAGAACTGTAGATGGATGGCCATTAAACAAATTTGCATTTGTTTTAACTGTTGTAAAAGGACATACAAAATGGGTTTACGAGAAAATCAGAAGGTTTATTACCTTCAAATTGATAAGCGTCTTCTCTTGTACTAAATTTATAAGAACTGTCACTATTGTGAAAGCCCAAGATTTTAGCCAGGCCTTAGGGAAAGTGTACTCTCTTCTTTCTTCTAGTGGGAAATGTATAGTAATCTGAGGTTGCTTCGTTAATTTTTAACAATATGCCAAATTCGTTAAGTACCTCTTTTAAAAACAAAAGTTGTAATAACCTTCTGGTATTTGTATATGACTTATTTGACTGCCTTGTTCGTCATCAACATTAATCCAGTTATTTTGAGCTCCTTCAGATATGTTAAGCCACATAACTTTAAAGCCAATTTCTTTAAGGGCAATCCTACAACTCCCGTGCCAATTGGCAATTGGGTATGTTAAGAACACAACGCTCGTTTTGCTTAGTTATACTGATGTACATCTTTTATAACTATTTTAAAAATTATTTTAAAAATGGAACCATTTAAATATAACGACAGTGCCACTTACAATGTAGGGGCGTTTTAAAATCCCAAATCTTTGAACTTCAGCAATCTAACCGTCGCAGTAGACCGAATCATACGGCTTCCAAGCTAGACTTGTAAATCCACTAACTCAAATATTTAAATCCGCCAATAAAGATGACAGAGTGCCATCAGCATGGTCATTCCACCCTATGGCTTTTTTCCAGAATCAGTTAAATTGTGCCATTTACTGCGCAACCACTGGCTGTGGGGTTTCATATGCAAACCATTTAAACCACCCCAATCTTTTAGTAAGGTCAGTAAATAACTTTCATGTTTATTACCAGTACAGACAAACACTAGCTGAACTACAAGTGCCCCTCCCTAACGACAACGCGTTTAATCCATTAAAAACCTAATGGACAATAATGCATATGAAAGAATCTGCAACGAATTTAACATTAATCCTTCAACTGACTTTAGACAAAAGTTAGACCGCAATCATGGGTTAGGCACATTGTATTTGTGGGGCGAACGTAAGAGAATATAATTATGACTACTGGCCTGGCCACACTTCTTTTCACCAGACAAACGAGTCCGATTGGGATCCATAAACAAAAACACCCTGATGCCTGGACAACATTTATCTTAGATGAAAGTGAAGGTCTAACAATGCCATGAGTGCAAAGACTTAATGACTCCATACGGACATATGTTTGGTGTCTATTAGGAGCACAAGCACAGACTAAGTCTAGCATAGTAGATCAATCTACAGGCTTTGATACTAGAAAACAATTTCTAGCTAATTTAGAAGATGCTATTAACTCAGCTGTTGATTTGCCTGCCACATACAAAGGATCAAGACGTTCTTGCACATGCTAGGTCAAAGGTTGACTTGTTGTTGGCCATGGATTATACATGCTACCCTCTGACCTTAGACTACAGATTTGCATGATACAGAATTATAACAATGAAATCCTCATAGCTGGAGACGATCAAAACTTAGGGCACAATCAAGGTTTAACACAAGGCCTGCACCATCCATTTTAAAAAAAGTACCTAGCTCTGAAGAAAGCGATCCAGTTATAACCCCCCACAGCCAGAAATCAGTCCAGAACCAGAAAGCATACCGCCTGTTAATGTACCTTACCCTGACAGTCATACTAGCGAAAAGACAGCCCTCGTATTTTTAACTTTTACTGGATTAGCCATACTTTATTTCACTAAAAATAATCCAGCAGCTAGCACTCCTAACGTCCACAGATGGTCGGCCATATAACCAGCAACTTTGCCTATAGTAGACAAAACCCACTAACAAAACTGCCAATTATGCCAGGCAGAACATCAAGCGCTTTGGCTGCTAACTTCTTTAATAGGTTTGCTAGATGATGTAATTGTTTTCTAATCCAACTTTTACCAGGCTGAGGTGTTGAGGGCGCTACGGGCCCTGTTGGCGCACTGCCGGTTAAAGCATAAACGAGTGTAGAGATAGCAAACCCAACAGCTGCCTGCTGCACCCTTTTAAAGCTCTGAGGCAACAGTTTGCCAAGCCGTTTTTAGTCGCGAAGGGTAATAATTCAAAAAAAATTCTGGCTCGAAAAGTATTGAACAAAATCATATGAAACCTATACTTTTCTGAAAGGAAATTGAACACTCTTTCTTTAGACAACAATTGCAATCACATTCAAGACCACCGCAAAAAGTTTATGTCCAATGAAATAGGTTTATGTGTTTTTCACTCAATTCTAAAATACTATCATATTAGTGTGAAACAAAACAGTGAATTATTGTTAGAAAACAAAACAATCATAAGGAAAAATGTATTTCCTTACCTTATGCGAAGAATATAAATCCAAAGTTTTCAAATTGACCAGATACCTGTCCACAGCTACATCCAGGTTGTTAGGAGGTTCAGAAAGAAATTTATGTGTCACTGTTGTTTTACTTCTTCTTTTATCTACCAGTATTATGACCACAGAACACAAACACAAAAGATGATAAAATCACACATATATTTACATAATTACTTGAACAGGACAGGAGATGGTGACTAATAGTTTTTCTTTGTGGGGTACTCCTGGAGATGGTGTTGAAGGACACTGTCCACACACATAGTTTGTTTCCTTTTGGATGCCCCTCTTGCTGCACACCTTGCACCTCCTGCCTTGTGAATGCTTCCCCACAGTCTTTTCTAAGGTAGTGGGGAAGTGCCTCTCCATCAGGCATGCAATTTCTTCCGAACGGGGTAGAGCTGCTTGTGGTGCTGGATTGTCGCCATACAGGAGGTCGCTGATGACTTACAGCTGGAACTTCAGGAAATCCAACTTGCTGTGTGTGTTTCTTGTCTGGCTGGGTGTTGTTAGGTGGCACAAGGGGCTGGGCCAACACACCACCTTTCCCTCTCCCCCTCTGTGCAGCAGCTCCCCGTCATCTACCTCTGGTCCCCCGTCCTCTGCCAACACCTGTTGACATAAAATAAAAGTCATGTACACACACACACACACACACACACACACACAACACAAGCACACACACATATACACACACACTCTCTCTCTCTCTCTCTCTCTCTCTCTCTCTCTCTCTCTCTCTCTCTCTCTCTCACACACACACACACACACACACACACACACAAACACACACACACACACACACACACACCACACACACACAAAATAGCACATGCACCATTACTACTTCTCACTCAGTCTTGTTTCAAGTATCTACTCAAAAACCATTTGATTGCACACACACACACACACACACACACACGCACGCGCACACACACACACACACACCACACACACACACACACACACACACACACACAAAGTGAAATCAGAAACACTCAGACAAAGTGCCACGCCCACACCACGCCCACCATGTAAAGTCTTCTGATAAATGCCATGTGATCAAAACCCATTCATCAGCACACTCGCACAAGACAGTAGCTATGAGTCGTACTGTTCCCCTTCCAACGCCGGCCGCCTTTGTATGTTCACGCGTGCTGGCGTGGCCACGCGCAGGCTTACCCGTTGTGTGTGTGTGTCAGCTGTAGCAGACGACGCCTCTGCTTCACTCACAGTACAACCCTCCTCTTCTCAGCTGTGATCACTTGACTGGCCTTCGCCCACTTCAAAATCTTGGTCAGTGACGTCGTCATACTCTGCCTCCAGCTATCTGCTCTCTCTGTTCATGTTCTCACGAAGTCAACATACCCCCCCCCCCCCCTCCTCTGAACAGCTGATTCGTCACCTTCGTCCTCATCCAGCGGGTCTTCTTACACACTGGAGTCATCATAGGCAACAAATTCTTTGTCCTCAATCAGTTGAAGAACTTCCTCAACATCAGTGGTAACAAACTCGCTGTAGTCTTTTTGGTGCACGCTTTCTTTTGACACCACTTGGTCCTACTCGTGGTTCTTCTTCGTGCCATGTTGAACTCGTGTGAAAATCTGCAGGGGGTGGTATCGGTAACAGCCCAAACTGACCACTTGTCTGCCTCGTTGGATTCTTTCACTTATGAATATTCATTGCAGACATATCGGACTTTCTTATTGGTGTGAATTGGGAAACCGCAAACTAAAGATAAAGATAGGAAATTCCTACGATGACGATGACGGATTTTTCCGGAGTTCGGCAGATTTTTGCACACGGAAGCGTCAGGGAAACATCCGTGGCGGGGCAGCCAAGGGTTGCTGCTCTGCGGACAATAAGGGGCGAACTAACAAACAATGTAGCAAAACTTGGCCAGCTAGATAGAGAGATAGAAGAAGAAAAAATAAGCTGTCTGATACGGATGATAACAATTTAGGGCAAGAAGAAAAGGCTAGAATACAGCAAAAGATACAGGATTTATTGATAGAAAGGGCAGCTAGGTTAGAAATGCTGTCTACTAACAGAGCGCAGCTAGCATCACAAACAAGCAGAATAAGAGAAACTATAAACAAAATACTTTATGAAAATACAACGCTGGCAGAAAGAATAAGGACACTGTTCAGAGAACAAGGGATTACAATAGTTAAGCCCCAGGATTTCATGCATGGGCAATGGAGAATCACCAATAGTTTTTAACTGTGTTTCCTCACTTAAACTCGTTTCAATTTCTGCTATTAGTTCATCTGCTTCTTGATTTAAATCTTGAAGAGGTATTTTTTGAAATTTTAGATTGTTTTGGCAACTCTTGCCCAACGTTTTGTAAACTACTAACAGCTTCAGCTCTAAGCTCTAAAAGGTTTAATTGTTCTGCCTTAGCAAAAAGGGTGTTTTTCGCCTAATTTTTGCTTAGTTTTAAAAAACTTTTTTTGGGTTTTGCGTTGAAGTAGCTTTTACACGGCCTCCTTCGCCAGTTTTTTAAATACAAATGCCCACCATCTTCCTCAAAATCGTTAGGATCAAGCACGCCTGGTAGCACTCGCCCATGCTCTATAGAATAAATTGAATTCTTTCTCGCAATAGTTCTTGGCGTTATCTAGGGAGTAAAGAACCCGTTTCATAAATTTTCTTTTTGCAATTAAGGCCCAGTTCTGTTTCATCTTCTTCTTCAACAGGATCAATCGCGTCAAAATCTTCATCCATATTTTTTATTTATATTCTTTTTTGTTTCATAAAATGAACTCATACGGTTGTGACCTCGATCCATCCAGAAGAGAGAAGGAACCGTATGGCTAAAAGGTTTTAAGGCAGACCGAAAATAGTGTAAATACCCGATCAACAGTTCAGCCTGAACAAACTTTAATAGTAAAGTCCCTGATCTTGGCGCTGGCGATGTTATAATGCCAGGCACTTTTAAAAAAAAATCATTCAAAATAGATATTCCCTCGACAGATCCTAAGCTACTGTTTTGCTAATTTGGGCAGGGCAATCGTTAAACATATGGCAATCAAACTGGAGGGAAGAAAAGTCTTTGTACTAAGCGAGCAGACATTTTTCCCCTCTATTCTGACCTATGGCTGCCTAAAAAAGAAAAAAAAGGGAAAAAGGGTTATCAGGGAATGAAAAACCCCAAACGGTCTCAAGCACGGGCTTAAAGCGGGGGAAATGCAAAGGATGAATGTTTAAAGATGAGGCAGTAGAGAAGCATTTGGCAACAGATTCTGCATCCCTTTAGATTTTGACTGTTAAAGACGCAAATGCCATATTACCAAGGCGCACTAAAAGAAAACTTACCTTTTGAACTGACATTTAATCCTAGCGATTCTGGTGTTCTGTCTGAAGACCCTTTATCCAAATTTCACAGTCAGCGACATTTCTCTTGAGTTTGATGCTGTTACTAAACCCCGAACTGGCCAGAACAATCTTAACTCGTATAAAAGTAAAACGGTTATTTATTATGAAAGGGTTTCACCCTTCCAAATTTCAGAAAATAAAACAAGTGAGACACCTCTGGAACATACATCTAAATCAGTCTCTGAAGTCTTTAAAAGGAATTTTGTTCTTGTTTACGAAGAAACAACTCCTTTTCATAGAGAACAGAAGCGTTTTATAATCCAAAAATTGAGAAGGTTGACTGTCAATAAATGACAAGTCGATCAGTTGTATTCGGGTCGTGGACTTTTACCTCACCAACACTTGATGAAATAAGAAAGTGTTTGCTGGAGGTAGGCAAAGAGATCCTGAAGTTGATGAGTAGGGAAAAAACTTCGCCTTTAAAGATGAAGAATTGAAGACTACTTAATAACCAAATATGGGCTGTGGCCGGATTTTAGAAACCACATTTGACAACAGATTGTTTGGGAAATGGAGAAAGGGTGGGCAAGATGGTATAAAAATAAATATTCACAAGAAAGCAGACGGAAACGCCCCCAATAAAAATGCATGTTTTTATGTTTGTGATGCTCAGTTAAACATGAAGAAAACAGGGTAAAAGACGTGGTTACTAAAATGAAGAGGAAAAAACCAAATTAAAAACAGATGGATAGTTTGACGTTTCTGCCAAAGATCCGCACTGTTCTCTTATCTGGGGATTACTGGGTGTGGGAAAACTGTCCTTCGTACTTGGTTTGTTACAAACAATAATAAAAGGTTTCTTTACGAGCACATTGTAATATTCGCACAACCTTTAAGCACAACAAGTCTTACAAAGAAAGGAAGTTTATTTGGACAGACGAGAATATATTTCCAGTTAATCCTAGCGACAAACGAGCGGAACTGTTTAGAACATTACTATAACTATTTGAGGGAACTGAAACACTGTTTTTTATTGAGACTGTTCAGCTGAACGAGACATTGTTAAAAAAGAAAAGCTCTGTCAAAGCTAGCCTTTAGTGGCCGCCACGCCTTATTTTCTGTGTGGCCTTAAATCAAAAATACCAATGCTGTCTTAAAAGATTTTAGATCACAGTTAAAATCGGTTGTATTATTTTACACAAAGGGACAAAGATAGTTTGAAGAGTTTAAGTGAAAATTAATATAATAAGGGACAAAAATGAGCTAAAAAAAATAAAAGAGCAGTTAGAAAATCAAAGCACGCTAAGTTATGCTTGCGGACTGACCCCCCAGTTAATACGTTTGTTTATTATAATTTGTTTAAATAATTTTTAATATAAAAAGAATGTCTCGGGGCCAGAATCAAAAGTGCAGGTAGCCCTAAATGCACGCAGTAGAGCTAAAAGACCTACAGACAAACTGAGTTTGATCTAATGGGAGTGCCAGGAAATGTTTATGGATTTGTGTACACAGATGACAGGGTTTAAAAACGAACCAGAAATGAAGACAAAAAACGACAGCAATATCCACCCAGAAGAGATAAAAAATTTTTAAGGGCAAACGATTTTGGAAAACATGAATACAAACTTCATAAAAGAGAGAATGCTTGGGCGTTGCTTCCTAAAATTGCTTGGAATTTAAAGTTTGAACTACGAACCCCTAATGTATACCTTGAAAAGAAAAACAATTTTAGAAAACCCTTTAAAATGCAGGACCCATTCTTGGTTAGCCTAGTTCCAGGAACACAACAGAAAAAAAAACAGACTGAAATAACTAGGCAGGGGTTCTGAATATATGCTACAGAAAAAGAAGTCCTTAGCTGAAGTGGGGGATGACACCGTGGGCTTAAAAATTTACCCCCACGCTACTGTCACTACCAGGCAAAGACGCTGATTTTTTCGCTTATTTATTACTCCGAGGGAGGGCGATCCTAGTTTGCCAGAACATACGCTAATCAGAGGTGTACAAATAAAGTCTGAAAAATTGGATGACCCTATTAGGCTTGTTAATTGCAATTACTAAAAACGGAGATAAAATAAACACCCTTGTATCATCTACAAGGTTACTGGGATGGTTGATAAAGACAACTAACAGTAATCCTCACACCTAAACCAGGGTCCCAAAGTTAGTTTCAGAAATTTACACAAAATGCAAATGACCCATACGTGGTTTATGCTGACATTGAATCAATCTTGCCACAGTACTGCGGCCCCCAACAGCAAGAACAAAAAACAACCTTATTAACCCACCACAGATCTGTTCTTAATGCGTTTATTGTTGTTAGGTCAGATGGGGCACAAACAAAAACCAGAGATTTACAGAGGGCCAAATGCAGCCAGCAGATTTTTAGAGGCAGATGAAACAAATTCGCAATTACTACTCCAACCAACTAAATCTTTCAGACATTGTTTTTGACTCCTGAAGACCAAGAACGTATGACTCATCTACACACTGCTGGATTTGCGGCTTAGAGCTAACACCTAACAGTAAAGACGCACAGTAAGACCACGATCACATTACTGGAAAGTTCAGAGGGCCGTGCACAACAATTGTAATCTTCAACTTAAGGGTTTACCCCAAAAAATGGAAACTGCCTATCTTTTTTCATAACCTAAGAGGCTACGATTCTCATTTTATCAGCAAGCAGTACTTCTGAATAAAGAGGGTTACCTGCATTGCACAGTCTTCAGAAAAGTAAATGACTTTACTCTTGACTGTTTTTCCTTTTATGACTTGCCCAACATCTGATGGGAGTTTAGATAAGTTAGCGGGATCTCTACAAGACTTTCCAATCAAATAAACAATGTTTGGATCCATCTTTGGTGCGTAAAGGGGTTTACCTTATGAATACAAGAACTCGTGGGGTAGGTTTGATGAAGACTCACTTCCCCTAAAGGCGCTTTCTTTTAGCTTAGAGGCAAGACATAACGACCTAATTAACGCACAAAAGGCCTGAAGAAATTTCACTGCAAACAATGGGCGTTACATGATCAGTATTTTAAAGCTGACGGTGTTTATTTGCAGACGTCTTCAGAACAGATCTACATGTATGAAACCATTAACCCCTTAAAG
>JAFLJL010005353.1:41187-43687 GCA_018398815.1 Conus ventricosus
AAGAAATCTTAATCGACTTTCGGAAAACCCGGAACCTGTGCCAGACCTTGTAATTATGGTGAGCTGTTACGATGAATGAGTATAAATACTGGGAATGATTGTTGATGATAAATTAGTTTTTGATAAAAATGTTACAAAAATCCATAAAAATTGCCAGTCAAGAATATTCTGTTTGCAAAAGCTACGAAATATTGGTGTTAAACCTGTAATCTACAAACTTATTACAGATGTTGTGTTTGAGTCATTGCTCACTGCTTCTTTTATGTGCTGGTATGGAAGTTTGGGTGTGAAGAGCAAGCGAGTATTGAATGATGTGGTGAATGGTGTAGCAAAGTGATTGGAAGGAAGCAAGTTGGAATGCAAGAATTGTATGACAGACGAGTGGAGAGGAAAGCAAGAAAGATTGCCAGTGATGATAGCCATGTTTTAGCAAAATAATTACGAAATTTTACCATCTGGACGTCGTTTTAGGACCCTTAGAGTCAAATCTAGGGCGCAAAAAACTTTTATACCCAGGTCGATCCATCTTCTGAATTCATGATGTCTTTTGTACCATTTTTCATTGCTTAGCGATTGAAGGAATGCGAGAGGAGAGGGAGAGAGGGAGAGAGAGAGGGGGAGGTGGGGAGGATGCGAGAGAGTGAGAGCCTGTGGGGTGGTTGAAGATGTTTGCTTGTGTGAAGATATGTGTATTTTGCTTATAATATGTGCTTGTGTGTGTGTGTATATATATATATATCTGCTTGTGAGTGTAAGCCTATGATGTGCTTGTGTAAGTGCATGTGCATGAGGTTTTTCAAATGATTATAGTGTGTGTGTGTGTGTGTGTGTGTGTGTGTGTGTGTGTGTGTGTGTGTGTTGTGTGTGTGTGTGGTGTGTGTGTGTGTGTGTGTGGCGACTGTATATGTAATTCTATAAGTGGCCACTTGATTGTGATGATTCTTGTTTTATGCATGTTGTCTTGTTATACTGTTTATTATGCACCTATCTTAATTTCTCATCCTTTGAGATAATAAAGTGTTCATATCATATCAACTAAAATCCTCTCTCTTCATTGTCCGAGCGTTTTCCTCCGTTGTCACATGCCAGACAACACGGCCGGAATCACCTAAGCTCCCACTCTGACTCTGAACACGATGATTTCAGCAGTGCCTTCACTCACTGACGACGTT
Source organism: Conus ventricosus (assembly GCA_018398815.1). Lineage (NCBI taxonomy): Eukaryota > Metazoa > Mollusca > Gastropoda > Neogastropoda > Conidae > Conus > Conus ventricosus. Next base: position 42,360 of record JAFLJL010005353.1, read on the forward strand.
ATTGTTGTCTCTAAATACGACTGTCAGGAGCCAACGACACTGACATTCCTATTCAGAGCTGAAAGAACGGAACTAACGTCTGCCCCCTTTTCATACGAAACTAAGGTCTGCGGTTTTGTGTATGAAACTAGTGTCTGTCACTTTTTTCATACAAAACTGTGTGAATGAATGACTTGTGAGTTGACTTCAATGCGGTGACAGCCCTGATATGGCCCTTTGTGGTCGGCTGGGCTATAAGCAACATTACCTTACCTTAACCTTACATCATACATACGAAACTAAGATCTGCCACTTTCCAACGGGCGTAGAGGCAGAGTTATATTTGAGAGAGAGAGAGAGAGAGAGAGAGAGAGAGAGAGAGAGAGAGAGAGAGAGAGAGAGAGAGGGGACAGAGAGAGAGAGAGAGGACAAACAGAGAGAGAGAGAGAGAGAGAGAGAGAGAGAGAGAGAAGAGAGAGAGAGAGAGAGACAGAGACAGAGAAAGAGAGTGGGTGTGTGAGAGAGATTGAGGGATGGAGGGTGTGGGGACGGGGTGGGGTGGAAACATTATTGCACAGTGAGGTCTACCGTTATTGCACACTGAGGTATGTCGTTATTGCACAGTGAGGTCTACCGTTATTGCACACTGAGGTATGTCGTTATTGCACAGTGAGGTCTACCGTTATTGCACACTGAGGTATGTCGTTATTGCACAGTGAGGTCTACCGTTATTGCACACTGAGGTATGTCGTTATATTGCACAGTGAGTCTACCGTTATTGCACACCGAGGTATGTCGTTATTGCACAGTGAGTCTGCCGTTATTGCACAGTGAGGTCTGCCGTTTGTGCACAGTGAGGTCTGCCGTTATTGCACAGTGAAGTCTGCCCGTCATTGCACTGTGAAGTCTGCCGTTATTGCACACTGAGGTATGTCGTTATTGCACAGTGAAGTCTGCCGTTATTGCACAGTGAGGACTGCCGTTATTGCACAGTGAGGTCTGCCGTTTTTGCACAGTGAGGTCTGTCGTCATTGCACTGTGAAGTCTGCCGTCATTGCACAGTGAAGTCTGCCGTTCATGCACACTGAAGTCTGCCGTTATTGCACACAGAATTCTGCCGTTATTACACAGTGAAGTCTGCCGTTATTGCACAGTGAGGTCTGCCGTTATTGCACACTGAAGTCTGCCGTTATTGCACAGTGAAGTCTGCCGTTATTGCACAGTGAAGTCTGCCGTTATTGCACACTGAAGTCTGCCGTTATTGCACACCGAATTCTGCCGTTATTACACAGTGAAGTCTGCCGTTATTGCACAGTGAGGTCTGCCGTTATTGCACAGTGAGGTCTGCC
>JAFLJL010005353.1:48687-100116 GCA_018398815.1 Conus ventricosus
AGAGAGTAGAATGATGTATTGACTGAATAGATTTTGCTGATTTTATGTCTTTTGCTCTTTTTAGTAAAATCTGTATCTGAATTTAGAGATACTTCATTTGTACAGAAACTTTTTGTGAAAGGTCTTTAAAACAAAATTGGTGGAGACACGTTTCGAAACTCGTTCAAAGGTAAAATTCCCAATTCATAGTATGTCCCAATGTTGCAGGTATGTGTGGGAACTCCAAGAGCAAGTTATATGCTTTGCAGTCTACACTTTGTAACTTATAAGTAGATGCTGTGGAGCGCTGAAGAATACTTCTTGAGCATAAATCAATCTAGACCGCACAAGAGCTGAAGACAGGAGTGTTAAACTCTCTTTATCTTGTCCCCATTTTGTTTGCTTATGATCTTAGAAAGTTTAAACTTTTTCTTGCTTTATTCAAAATATGATCAATATGTTGGTTCCATGAAAGTTTGAATGTTAAATATACTCCTAAGAATTTAACAGATTTGACGTATTGTAAGACCGATCCATTCAGGGTAAATTGTGGAAGTTTGTCTGGGTCATATCCAGAGTTAAAAAGCAATTAGATTTGTTTTTTCTGCCGACAGTGTCAATCCATTTTCATGTAAGAAACTACTGATATTGTTTAATTCATGTTGATATTTGATCTTTATATAATTTAAAAATCTTAATGGGTTTTCTTTTCATAGTGACTTCATCCACAAACATATGTCATCAGCAAACTGTACTAAAACTACTCTTTGGATAGCCTTTGGTTATGTCTGCAATTAGGATATTAAACAGGATTGGAGATAATACTGTCCTTGTGGAAGACCCATTTCCAGTGTTCTTGTGGAGGAATATGTATGCTCTATTCTTGATTGAATAATTCTACTTTGAAGGAAAGCTTTGACATAATCATACATGGTTCCATTTATTCCAATAGTTCTCAGTTATACAAAAGTCGTTTATGCCACACTTGTTCATTACGCTTTCCTTATGTCAAAGAAAGTTGCCAAGATGTTTTTACGTCTTGCGAATTGCTGTTTAACATGTGTAGTGAGTTTCACTAGAAGTTCCGTTGCTGATCTGCCTTTCTGAAAACAGCTTGATTTATAGGGATAATTTGATTTTTATTACAAAAGTACAGCAATCTGTTTAGGACAATTCTTTCCATTAGTTTGCATGTATGACGACGTTAAGGCCAATTGGACGGTAGCTGTTTATGTTACTTCGAGGTTTTCCTTGTTTATGTATAGGAACTATGATAGAATGCTTCCATAATGAAGGCAAATTGCCATTCCCCAGCATTTTTGAAATGAAGACCGAGATAAAGCGTTTAACATTAGGTGGGACATGACGTAGCATTTCATTGGAGATACCATCTAAGCCCAACTGATGTTTTTTTTGGTTCCAAGATTAGCAAGACATTCTTCTACTTCTTGAACTGTTATGGGAGCATTCAGATAGTGGTTTGCAACAGGGTCTGGATTGTTTCTCGGTGAAGTTTTCTTCTTCTTGCTCTCTGTGCAGTCTATTTTCTGTTGATGAACTTCTTTGCTCCATTTTGGCGAATATGTCAACAAAAGCTTCGGCCTTTTCTAGATTAGATGGGAAATCTGAGTTTGGAGCTTGACAGGACACCTTGGCAAGTTTACTCCATTTTTCATGGTTTTTAACTTTTCCCACACTTTTTGGAAATCTTTATGATTGGATATTTCATTCTTACAAAAGTTAGACCAATATTGTTGTTTTGCTTGTGCTGTGATGTAATTAAAATGATTTTTGGCTCTTTTTTTTTCTCAAGAAGCTTTTCAGCGCGCGCTTCTCCTTTACTTCGTAAATATTCTCTCAGTTTGATGTTTTTCTTCTTTTTCTCTTTTTCACACGACTCATTCCACCAGACATTACCTGTGTGCTTTTTTGAACTTGATTAACAGGTTTTATCATAGTATTGACTGATTCGCGCAGAAAGCATAGCATCTGAAACCGATCATATAGGTCGTCAATATTTTTTGTATCAAGTTCTTGTGTCGACGAAGAAATTTTTAGTAATCCGTGAATTACCCCAGTAGCTAATTTATAATTATATTTTGGGACTTTTCCTTTGTCAGATCTATTGAAAATTTAAGCCTGTAGTTTCGAAGGTAGTAATGATTGGAATATGATCACTATTTAGTGTGTCATCGAGGGTTTGCCAATCACAAAGTTGGTGCAAAATCTGGAGATACTAAAGTTAGATCTATATGCAACTTGGCTTGTGCTTAGGGTTGTCAGGAACACGTGTTATTCTCCCGTCATTCAAAAATATAAGGACGAGTCTACGAGATTTTCAATAAAACGGTTACTAGTAATCAACTGGCAGTCCTTTTCCCAAAACGGGTAATGAGCATTAAAATCTCCAGTTACAAGATATCTATGTTTGTCTCATCTGGTCTTAAATGAAAAGATCGTAACCATTCAGAATTGTGCTCGTTAGGTCCCCGTGGTAGATAGACTGACCCCATACAGTTAACACATGTTAGTATTGACCTGAACCCTGACTGCGCAGGAATAGGAATCAGTGTGTCTGGTGGAACGGGACTTGCACAGGGGTGTAGTTCTCTCCTTCCTGATGTAAAGGCCGTGTTGATTTTGTCATTAGTGTTCCCCTGTTGAACAATTGGGGGGAAATATAGCCAGCGAGTTTAGGTAATTTGTTTCTATGTGTGTTTAGGGATGTAAGGCCAATACATTATAGTTTTCCTCTTCAAGTTTTGTACTAATTGGTCAAGGGAGGTTATAATAGATCGACAATTCCACTGAAATACCTTAAAAGAAGCGTCTTTAACTTAGAAATTGTCACGTATCAACAACTTATTTGTAAGTTAGTGCAAACAATATTTAGATAAAGTAAACAACAATTATAAATTATTAAATGATTATGCCAATGGAAAATTGATGATGATTTTGTATGCTACAATTGGATGTCAATGTGAGTTACAGTCACAAGTGGGGCTGGTACTGATTTTGCAAAGTTCCACTTTCACCAGTCGCCCAGCCGCTGAACCTGTTGCTCCAGGGGTCCAGGCTGTAGAGCACAGGATCCGGGTAGGGGGTAGTACCAGGATGGGTGGTGCTGTGATCGTCGGGTCTTCCTGGGTCGGCTCCACAGAAGGTCTCTCACGTGACGCCCGAATGTTTTCGGCCAGGATGCTGGCACCACTGTTGGTGGGGTGAAGGCCGTCACGGAGATGCCAGGAGCTCGTAGCCCGGTTATTATGGCTGATCAGGCTGATGTAGCTGTCCTTCATTTAGCTCTGATGTCAGGGGGGTTTGAACAGATCTCTCTTGATGTTCAGTTGAGTATCTGTGACTGAGCTATTTTGCTAACGATTATTTGAGACCAGGGTTTCCTTCTTGATGTGTCTGATACACTGCAACCAGATCTTTACTGCAGTCCGTGGGAGATGCTGACTTCAAATCATTCACTCCACAGTGAATCAGCAGCGCGTCCTGTCTTTGATATGCTGATTCAAATGTTTTTTTGGATATCCTTGATTTGAATGATTCCGAGATTCTGCTTGGAATCCAAACGAATATCCAAGTCTCCTATCACTGACTTTGTTGTAACAGAGTCAGTGATCAAAAGCAGGCTTGGCAGATCAGAGTCAGTTCTTTCGTCATTCTTTTTTTCCTTTCGAAGCAGAATCCTGAGTTTTGCTGTCTCCTTGACGTAATGTTTTTTTGCGTCACTTCGTTGTTTTTGCTGTGTTCTATTTGTCATTTTATCGGTGTTTTCCTTTGCCTTTGGGCTTGTTTGTCAGTCTTTTTGCTGAGGGCCACTCTTCTGTTGCTCCGCGGGCGATGGTACTGGCCCCGAGCTGACTGCTGCAGCATAAGATTTATAAATTGGCTGTTCGGCAGTCTGAGTGGCAACGCTGACCATTGTTGACATTTTGTTTATCGTTATGATCAGGTCAATTTTTCATTTTGGTTTGTAAAGTTTTCTCTAAAGTTAAAAACTCGATTGCACAATTTTTTCTATTACTGTTTTCAGGTCAGTAACAGTGCTACTTACAGTGTTTTCGCTAGACCGGCTAGCAGGCCTGTGACTAGAAGATTGAATCATTCCACAGGTCGTTTGGCCCCCAAAGGGAATAAACGGTCCTCAGCTCTCGTTTTCGTTCTCTCTTGTTGTTGGCTGATTTGTTCTTTCTTTGATCGCTGTTGTCCAAAATCAAAGTGTGTGTGTGTGTGTGTTGTGTGTGTGTGTGTGTGTGTGTGTTGTGTGTGCTAGAGAGGAGAGACAGAAAGAGAGAGCAAAGTACACGTGCGTGTGTGTATCTGAAAATGGTATCCCATTCACACAAAAACACACACACACACACACACACACACACACACAAACACACACACACACACACACACACACCGCACACACACACACCACAACACACAAGAAACAGACACACACAACGCACGCACGCACGCAACGCACGCATGCACGCACACACACACACACACACACACACACACACACCCCACACACACACGCACGCACACACACACACGCCACGCACGCACGCACGCACTCACGCACGTACACACACACACACACACACACACACACGCACGACGCACGCACACACGCACGCACGCACGCACACACACACACACACACACACACACACACACCACACACACACACGCACGCCACACCACCCTACCACACACACCCACACACACACACACACACACACACACACACACACCCCACACACACACGGACACACACACAAGATGGCGCCTGCAGACAGCAACCGATCGTTCAGTGCTGTGGATGCTACAATGTTTTCGATCAAAGCAAGAAAAGGGGAAACCACACCGGGATCCGGAAAAGTTGTATACCGGTACTGTGTGCAAAGGGATGCACTAAGGATGTCTGGCGAAGCACGGAAGCGAGGGGGGACAGATTGTAGATCTGAGGGAGGAGCCCTTTTCCGTTTGTCCTTTGTTAAGGAGGCTGGAGCCTAGGTCCAGAGACACCAATGCTCCTGCAGACTGCATCAAGTCCGTGAGTACCTCACAGATCTTTGCTCTGATCGAAGGCACAATCACATCTCTGCGAGATCAAGTAGCCGGTCTGGAAGAACAGATGAGATCGCTACATGAAAAAAATTGACAGAAAGGACATAGCTAGATCTAGCATAGCAACACAGACGGAGCCTTTCCCCTACCTCTCCTATGCAGAGGTAGCTAGAATTCCATCAAAGTTGAAAACAGCTCCTCGGGATGCTCTGTTGGTCGAGGCAAATAAAACAGAAAAGACGCAGAGCAAATTGTACAGGAAAGTGGACAAAACAAAAAAATAGAAGAAAATGATAACGCGAACAAAAATGACGTCAAGTCTTCTTTGCGTCATAAGCCGAAGTCGAAGAAGCAGTGCAAGAAAAATGACGACAATAGCCTTAAGGACGAGTCCAAGACAAACAAAACCCAATGACTTAAAGGTCAAGTCCAGAGACAAACAAAATGTCAACAATTTTAAGGCCAAGTCCAGAGACAAACCAGATCCAACTTTAAAGGGCCTTCCCAACATATTATATGTGAATGACGCTATTATAAAGAAAGTCAACACAAACAGACTAGGGAAGTCCTAACGGATGTAAGGTGCATCAGAGTAATGCAAGAATAATAAATGACATCAAACCAGCAGTGGCCAAAGCAAGTGCATCTGCCAAGACACCTCCTGATGCTTTACTCATACATGTTGGATCCAAGGACCTAGAAACAGAACCAGCAGCAACAGTTTCCGGAAGAATGGCAAAGTGCGTGAGGAGTATCAAAGAAGAAAATCCTGATCTGGCCATCATAATTTCAGTAAGATGGCTCCTACATCACACCCCGAACTCAATATCAAAGGGACTTGTACAACGCACTTTTAGTGTCAGAGCTGAATGATGAACAAAACATCACCTTCATCACTCACTCCAATCTACAAGCCGCCCGCTTCAACCTCCGTGATGGGCTACATCCCACTGCTAGAGGAGCTAGCATCCTAGCGGGGAATATTGGCCGGCATCTGATGAACCTCTTCTGGGAACGCCCCGGAAGACAGCGCGACGTCCCCGTACCTGCGCCCCACTCCCTTCCCAGAGGATTTGTTCTACGGCTCTGCTTGGTCCAATAGGTTCAATGTCCTATACAACTGTGACACTCTTGTTTTTGTTTTTGTTCGGAACAAATGTAGCATACCAGCCTACGTCTGTGTGTAGCTAAGCTCCAACTGTGTTTAAGAAACATATTTTTATTTGTTTAGTTCTCTTTTCTTCAAATATGAAATTTAAGAACAATATAAAATTCTGCAATAGAACTGCCGCTCTCTCTATTCTAATTTTGACTGCTTACGTCAATTTTTAGTGTCATCTGACTGCCACGTTCTCTTATTCCAGTCTGTTAATATCAGTAAGAACAAACTACCCAGATTGGAACAGTACTACTATCCACCAGTAGTAGATACAGATAACAATTGTGATAGAGTAAATTGTGCTATCTATATTCACAATGGACTACAGTATTGTGACAAACAATCACCTGTGTCTAGTGGATTACGTGGGATTTTTTCATGTGCTGTAACTGTCAAGTTTTCGGACTCCTTAAAAGTAAATTGTGCTTCTGTATATTTACCTAAGGGTCCAGATGAAGCTAATACTGAATGGATGAAAAATATCAAGAATGATAATGATAAATGGTTAGTAGGAGGGATTTTAATGCTCATTCTCCTTTCTGGGAAAAAAAAATGCACACAGGTCAGTAGTAATAGGTTTGTGGAAAATGTTGTAGACTCAACTTTATGTTTACTCAATGATGGTTCTTATACCAGAGATTCCTGATGTATCTACACATAGACCTACTGCTATTGATTTAACTTTGGCCTCGCCTAAAATGGCTTTGTCGTGTGCATGGAAACTTATACTGGAAACTCTTGGGAGTGATCACATACCAAACGTCATTACAATTAATCAGTCCCAATAATTTTGAAGACACAAAACCTGATGATACAATCCCAAGGTCTGATTATAAAAATGCCAAATGGTCTCAATTTTACAAGACACTTGAAGATCTAGATATAAGCTTGTCTCCAGATGATGATATTGATACAATGTATGACACGTTTTGTACTTCTGTTTAAAAGTGTCTGATTTATATATTCCTAAATTGAAGAATCAGGGATCTAAAGGGGTAAACATCTCGGTAATGTTTGGTGGACTGAAGATTGCGATAAGGCAGTTAATGAGAAAAAACGGTATTCAAGGAATACGTGCACATTAAGAAAATTCAAGATAAGAAAATGGTAGATGAAAAATTTAAGGAAATGAAACACTCAAATACACATAGTAATAGAGTTATGGAACAAGCCAAAAAGGATTATTGGGATAATTTTTGCAAAAAAAACACAAATTCGATCAAAAGATAGTAGAATGGTATGGAAAGAGATAAAAACGCTAAAAAATGGAATCAAACTCCCAGAATATCCTATCATTCTTAATAATAACAAGTCACCATCATCCACAGACAAAGCAGAAGCGTTTGTTGACCAGTTTGCTAAAGTAAGCAGTTAGATGGTTGTCTGAAAACCAAAGAAAATTTAGAGAGGATAAAGAATTTACCCATGTCTTAAATGATGTATCTGATAATGACACAAGCAACATCAACGCCCCAATTACATTACAAAAAGGTGAAAGATGCCATAGATTCTCTCCCAAACAAAAAAACAGCTGTTGGGATTGACGCTATTTCTAATGAAATGATTAAACATTTTCCAGACAAATGGATAAGCATGTACTTATTATATTTGAAAAAATGCTGGCGCTCCGGTCATTTGCCACAAATATGGAAAGAATCAGTAATAGTACCGATGCACAAGGAAGGTAAACTGAAAGAAAGTATAGATAGTTACAGACCTATTCATTAACCTCTCAGGTCTGTAAACTTTATGAAACAATTGTTTTAAATAGATTAAACTACTTTTGCGAAAAGAACAAAGTTATCCCAACAAACCAAGCAGGTTTTCGGAAGGGTAAAGTGCTATTGAACACTTGGTCAAACTTACCACTCAAATTAAACATCAGTTTTCCAGGAGAAAATGTTTACTAGCGACCTTTCTTGATATCACTAAAGCTTATGACCAAGTATGGCATTCCCGTCTGCTTTATAAACTTAAAGAGATTGGGCTATCAGGAAACATTTACGATTTTCTTAAAGACTTCTTAGAAAATAGATATATCAGAACGAAGGTAGGGAACTCATATTCCACTAGAAGGAAATTAAAACATGGGGATTCCTCAGGGATCTGTTATTGCACCTTTACTTTTTAGTATTTTGATGTACGATTTACCCCACAAAAATTACTAAAAATATAGAATTGGGAATAGAGTTTGTTTAGAACTTACCCCCAATGACATTGAAAAACAAAGCACATGAAAAGACACGATGCTTTTTAAAACCACTTGGGTTTTCTTAAAAGGCGAAAAAAAAATCACATTTAAAAATGGGGGGACAGTACAAACAAAGAACGAAAAAAGAAGAAAAAAAAAAGTTCACCCGTTTTGGCCCGGGGGTGGTTGGTGGGGGGAAAAGACAGGGGGCCCAAAGGGGGATTTTGGGAGGGGAAAAAACGGGGGGGGGGGGGGGGGGGGGGGGGGTTTTGGGGGGCCCCGGGGGAAAGGGTTGTTTTGTGTGTGAATGATGGGGTTGTGTGTCTTTTTTATTGGGATGGTGGGTATTTTTGGGTGATGGTTGGGGTTTAATGGGGGATTGTAATAATGGTAAGGGGAAAGAAGGGGGGGGGGGGAGAAATGGGGGAAAAAAAAGGGGGGGGGGGGGGGGATTTAAGGGGAAGGTTTAAAAAAAAATTTTAAGATTAAATGGGTTGGGGGTTTTGCGGGTAACATGTATAAAAGTGAGTAAAAGGGGATTTTTGGGGGTGAAAGTATGGGTGTGTGTATGTGAAATAGTAGTATTTACTTTAATTTTCCCTTTCTTTTCACAAACAATGTGATATTGGGAAAAGAAAGGAGAGATGACAGGAAATAGGGGGAGATGATGGGTTTTTGTTCTTTTGGGCCTCCCAGTGTGTTGTGTGTGTTGTTTTGGGGTGTGGGGTGTGTGTGTGGGGTGTGTGTGGTGTGGGGTGTGTTAGGGGGGGGGTGGAGAGGGGAGTGAGGGGGGGTGGTTACATAAATCAGAAAACAATCAACACCCCAAACAAATTAAACAAACAAAACCTACACCCCAAAAATATAGTTTAAAAGAAAAAACCCGACGGGACTCCCAAATCAAGCAAAAAGTAATTTTCAAAAAAAAATTTTAATATCAGAAAAAATATCTGTCCAGCCATCCCTGATAAATATGGCAAAATGCCTTAGAGGCCCCACATTCGAAAAAAAACATATTTTCTTGTCAATTTTTTCCCCCCGAAATTTTGCATTTTGTTCCCGGCTAATTTATTTTCTAAAAGCATCCAGTTTCAATCGAGGGAATTTTTGAAACGAAGTTTCTGTTTGATGCATAATAAATGTGAAATTTTTGGGGATGTTTTTGAAAATGATCATACAAAAAAGGATTTTTTTTGTGTCGGGAAATGAAAACGGTTGTTCTCCCCTTTTTAAAAATATTCCCAAGCTGTATGTTTTAAAATTTTTGACCCCTTTTTTCAAAGGGAAGGGTTTTAGGGAAAATTTATTTTTGTCCCCCTTTTCCATTTTCGGGCCCCTTTTTTTTTCGCACATCTTTTCAGCAATTTCCCATTCCCCGGGAAATTTCCCACAGTTAAAGGGAAAACCCAGGGGGAAAGTTAAAATCTTTTTCCTTTTACAAAATCAAACGTGGTTTAAATGTTAAAATTTTCCTTAAAAAAAAGTTATCTGAATTTAAATTTTAAAAAAAACTTGATCGTTTTGTAACACTGACAGCAAATTTCTACAAAAAAACAATACTTAAAAAATTTGACGCGGAAAATTTAATTAAAAATTTTCCCCCAACCCCTTTAAGTATCGCTATCATTTAAAGCTCCGAAAGGGGAGCGATATTTTTCCAATGAAATATGCTTTTTTATTTTCCGCGATGGAATAACAAATGCTGACCCCGGCCTCTTTGTTAAAACCCCAACCCATCCCTCTGTTTTACACCTTAAGATGGGTTTGGGAAAATCTGGGCTTGCATTTGCATCTTCGTTAAATATACAAAATGTAAGGTATTTGCTTTCTTTTTATCAGTGTAACAAGATAAACTTCGCCCTCTTTTTTTCCCCCCGTTGGAAAGGGTCTAAAAGGGACTTTTTTTAAAAAAGACTTAACATCTATATTTCTTTTCCTTTTAAAAAAACAGGGTGTAAAGAAATAGTGCACAGAGAGGGAAATATTTTTTGCTCTTTTTTTGGGTAACACTCTCTTGGGGTTTTTTGATATTTTGTTTTTATTACACCTTTTCCTTTGGGTTTAACATTTATGAAATATTTTTTTTTTCAAGTGGAAAATTTCCCATATTTTTTAAAGGTAAAAAAAGTCTATTTTTTTTGTTGTCCAAAGTGGAGGTAAATACCGGAATCCCAAGGGATAATTTTGAAGGCTTTGCTATCCCAAATTTGTAGTTTTTGTAACAAATATTTAGGTGCGGGTTTAAAGAAAACCTCTTGGGGTATGATAATTTAGAACGAATTTAAAGCCAAAACCCCCAGTTTTAAAAGTTTTTCCATCTTGGGCCCGCTTTGGTTTCTCAAAATTTTTCAGAAAAATTTTTTGTTTTTCTTTCCCCGTTTAAAAAAAGGTAAAACAAATTTGGGTTTCCTTTTAAGATTTCCCCATGTGAAAAAGGACACCAAAAAATTTTAAAATTAAAAGGTTTCGTATGGGAATTTTATCCCTCCAGTTTAAAAAAAAGGTAAATCAAGGGGGTATCCCCCTTGTTGAATAAAACCATGGGGTTTTTTCATGGGAAAAAACCTTTTTGACCATTTATAAACAAGGGTTTTTCTAAAAGGTTTCAAAACTCTGCCCGATAAAAATTTTCTTTTTGGGAATTTATTGCTCTTTTTTGGGGTGCTTTTTTCATACTAGTTTTTTATAATACACAGATCATCGGCATATTGTAAACTGTAGCATTTTTAGTTTCTGTTTTTGGAAAATCCTACAGGGAAAAAAATTAAAAAGCATTGGAGTATTACAGAACCTTGAGGAATACCCCATATCCCCAAAGGGTTTTAAAAATGGAGTATGGTTTTGTAATTTTGATGTAAACTTCCTTTGTTGGGAAAAAAATTCTTTAAATATAAAATGTTTAAAAAATTTCCTGAAAAAACCCAAACGCCTTCAAATTTTTATAACAATCTGATGCCATACAATATCAAAAGGGTTTTCTAATATCAAAAGAATGTTGCCCCAAAACTCTTTTCCCCTGGCAAACTGTATTTGATTTGATTGTTAACTTTACGGGAAAGATAAATGGGGGAAAAATTTTCCCCCCTTTTTAAAAACCCGCTTGAAATTTGTAGGTATTATATGATTTTTTGTTACAAAAAAAAATTTAATCATTAAGTACATTTTTTTCCCTAAGTTTTGGGAACTTTAGAAGTCAAGGGGACGGGGCGATAACCCGTCGATGTTTGGACAGGTTTCTTGCTTTTTTAAAATTTGGGGTTACTATTGAACTGGGGTTTTCCCAAAAAACTTTGGGATAAAGACCAACTATTTTCCAAAACTTTTTAAATATTTTTAAAAAAAAAAAAAAAAAGTTTTTGGCAATGTGTTGGAAAAATTTGGATTTGAAATACCGTTTCCCGCCCCACTGACGATGTTTTTAAATTGCATTTTAAAAAAAAGACGGCTCCTTTAATTTTGGTTTTGGGGTTTTGGGTGCATTTAAAGAAAAGGTCATTTGTTTTTTGGAAAATTGGGTTAACAAAAGTTCTGTTTTTTTTTTTGCTTTTCCCCCAAATTTGGGCTGCATTCCCTGCTGAAAAACTTTCCCGGCGCATTGGTCTTAGAAAAAAATATTAGCAAAACTCGGCTTTTTTAAATGGAGTTGGGGAAATTTTTTTAAGGGTTCCCCAAAATTTAAAAGGATTTTTTGGAAAATTTTTTCCCCCTTTTTCATTTAAATTGAAATTTTTTTCCCTACCTTTTTTAAAAATCTTTTTGGCTGGGAAACCCCTTTTCTTGCGCAAAATGAAAAAAACCCAAAAAAACCGCTTTGCTTTTGCAAAAACTCTGCTAGAGGGTGCCTTTTTCTTTCTTTATTTTGGGTGATTTTCCTCACTTTTTTTTTTTAATAAATTCCCCTTTTTTTAAACTTCTTTAAAACTACAGTTCTTCACAATCTTTTTTTTCCAAACCGACATTCCACAAAGACGGGTTTTTTTTTTTATGATTAGATTTTGGTTTTGGACCATTGGGAGCGAAAAGTTTTCGTTTGTTGAAATTTGAATAATATTATCCCCCTCCTTCTATTCCACAAACAAATATCTAATCCCATGCTGGGGAAGGAGGGGTTTGATACTTGCCCCCGGCAAATTTATAAAAATTTTATTTGGGAATTTTGTTCTGGGAATTCCTGAATTTATACATTTTTATTGACTGTTATTTTTGATCGGGAATTTATCATTTCCGGGGGTGTCCCCGTAAGTTTGCCAAAATGCAAACAAAAGCTAAATGGGGGGAAATCAAAGATAAAATCTAAAAAACTTGCTTTTGTGGAAAAAAACTGGAATTTGGTTACCTTCCTTTATTGGGGCAAATAAAAACAGAAATTTGAAACATTTTAACCCAAAAAGGTTGGGTTTTCAGAAAAACAACCCTTTTTTCCCCCAAAAAAGGGGAGTGTGCATTGAAATCCCGGAACAGCCCCTTTTTCATTTTGTGTTTTGTATTGCATTTTAGCCCCCCCGTGTTTTTATTTGGTTTCCCGATATACAGAGACAAAATTGGAAAAAAATGCTGTTAATTTTAAAACGGGGCCCCGGGTTTAAAAATAAGGTGGAAAATCCGATGGTTTCAGGTGATGGGCCCGTGAACATATTTGTAACCTTTTTCTGATTAAAATAAACCGTGTTGATTTTTTTTTTTTTGAATCAGAAAAATTGTTATGTTTCTGGGGGTAAATAAAAGTGGGTACCCTTTGGTAATTTGGATTTGCATACAATTTTAAAATTTTCCCAAAACCAATAATGATAGCTTTGGGGGCTAGATGTTGAATTAACCCGCTTCATTTGTCAGTACCCTTTTGGCATTCCCTTGTAAAATTCTTTATTGAATTAACAGGCCCTGTCACCGGGTGAAATTCCCCAAATTCAACTTATATAAAAGAATTAAGAAAGGAAGTAATTTCCCAAAATTGGAAAACAAAGAAGGGAAGGATGAAATGGAAAATGAAAAACGTTTGAATGTCTGTTGATTTAAAGCCCCGGCCCCGAAGCCTTAACATGAGAGAGAGAAAGAGAGAGCCAAAAGAAGAGACAAAGAAGGGGGAGGGGGGAGAAAGAGAGAGAGAGAGAGGGGTTTAAAAGGGAGAGAGAGAGAAAAGAGAGAGAGAAGAGAGAGAGGGTAATCTTTAAAATAACGATGATTTTCCCAAAAGTTAAAATGAATAGTCCCCGACAAAAATTTTGCCTGAGCTGAAATTTTGACCAAATCTACGTCCTTGTATAAAGTTGCCCCCAGATCTTGACCCAGCGCCCTTTTTTTAAAAGGGGATCGTAATAGTTCCAACCCCGGCCCCTTTGTTGCGAAAAAGGGGAGTCACTATGGGCTTTTTGGGGAGGATAAAAAAAACCCGGGGGGGATTTGGGACCCATGCGTCTTGCTGTCTTCCCCGGTTCTTCGGAGCCCCTCGGAAGTGTCCCTTTCCCCGGGTTTCCCGGGGGCGTATGGCCCCCTCTTTTGGGGCGGATGGGGTGTCGTCTCTACGTTCCCGGCGTTGGGGTGGGATTGGCCCCTGGGGGGGGGAAGCCCCTTGGAAATACCCCAAGAGTTCAGAGGTCGTCCCGACCCTTAAAAAAAAGATCCCTTTTTATTTTCCCGCTCTGAATTTCCCGACCCGGGGGATTTTGCTAATGATGATTTCCGCCCCCTGGGTTTCGGGTGGGATACCCTTTTAAAAGTTTTGGGGAAAATTGCACTGCGACGGCGGGGGTCTTTTTTTTTGATTCCATTAATTCCACAGTGAACAACAATGGGATCCCCTGGTCTTTGCAGGGGGGGGGTTTGAGGGGCATTAATTGTCCCGGGTTCCCGGTTTTTTGACTTGTAAGTTTTCCCGGATATCGTTTCAAAACCATAAGACAAAACCCAGTTTTTCCATCTATTCCTTTCAAACCCGGTCGTGCCAGAAGCACGACCAGGGAAAATTCCCGTTGTTCCTTTTCCCCCCTTTCTTTTTTTGTTTTTCGGGTTTTATTGGTTTGATCATTACTATTACGTTTCTTCACAGGGGTTCTTTTATTTTTTTTTTGTTCGTTTTTCTTCTTTTCTGCTGTTTTAGTTCCAACACCCGAACCCTTTTTTTGTTTGGGGAAATTTTGGGGCTGGGTGGGGGTGGAACTGACCTTGTTGCATCAGCGTAAATAGGCCTCGATTTTTCGTTTGGGGCTGTGTTTTGTCCCCGTTCAGGGCTGTGGCCTACTTTTTTTGGGCTTTTTTCCGGGGGAAGGGCCCATGAATGCTTTTGTTCATTTATAGTTTTTTCCAGTGAAGCAACTTTATCACATAAGTTCTGAATCATGTCTTTTAACAGTCTGATCTCACTTATTGTGTCACAGGGTGGATCTTCAGTTTGACTTTCTCCGTCGCTGACAGTCTGGGAGCCGTTAGTTTGTCGTGCAGCCCGCTTCAAAACTTCTTTTCGCAGACACAGCTTTCTTCATGGCTATTGTTGGTACTGGGTTCTGCTTTGGGAGTCTGGTTGTTTTGGCGTCCTCCCAGACTTCTGGACCTAGTGGTTCTTGTCATGTTTCACGTAGATTAGTCTAATTTCAGCAGGACCTAAGTTTAGGCTTTGCCAGTGTCCGCCATCTTGAATGTCAATCGTGTGTATGTGTGTGTGTGTTGGTAGGGGATATTGCCAACTGATGTGGAAGTGGTGGGTATGTGTGTTTGGTTATTGTTGGATATTGATGCCTTGGGGTGTAGTGTGCCCAGTTTGGCAATGAGATTGCCAAACTGGGCACACTACACCCCCAAGGCATCAATATCCAACAATAACCAAACACACATACCCACCACTTCCACATCAGTTGGCAATATCCCCTACCAACACACACACATACACACACACATACTACACCACCACCACATCCCCTTCACTCACTTCATACAGTAGTTACAGCAACCCTCCGTCTATTTAATCTTAATTTTGTTTTATCCTTCCCCTTAAATCCCCCCCCCCCCTTTTTTTTCTTTTTTTTCCCCCTCAGTTTCTCCCCCCCCCCCCCCCCCCCCTTCTTTCCCCTTACCATTATTATCAATCCATCATTACCACAACCATCCCAAAGATACCACACCATCCCAATAAACTAGACACACAACCCTATCATATCACACACACACACCTCCCCCGACGCAACCCCCCCCCCCCCCCCCTCCGTTTCCTCTCCCAAGATCCCCCTGGCCCCATGTCATTTCCGCCCACCAACCACATGGACGAAAACGGATGAGTCATTTTTCTTTCTTCTTTTTTCGTTCTTTGTTTGTACTGTCCCACATGTTAAATGTGATTTATTTTTTCGCCTGAAGAAGACCCAAGTGGTTGATATGCATCGTGTCTTGTCATGTGCTTTGTTTGTCAATGTCAATGGCGGTAAGTTCTAAACAAACTCTATTCCTAATTTTGCTTCGTTCGCCGCCACCAGTCACTCCATTTTAAAAATATAGAACTAGTCCAATATGCAGATGACATATGCATATGGATGAAAGTGACATTGAAAAAATGTACATCTGTCAGATCGCAAAACTATATTAAAAAGTTATATCAAAAAGAATTAAATACCTTTTCTACTTACATGACTGAAAATGGTTTGAAAATATCAACTGAAAAAACTCACATGATGCTATTTAATACTGATCTGATCCAGTTAATATGCCTTTATTTCAAGTCAACGGCATACCCATCAAATATACAAAAATAGTTAAATTCCTTGGAGTAAATTTAACATCAAAGTTGTCATGGAATTTTCATATAGAGCATATTCTAACAAAAGCTCGAAAAACTTTAAATCTATTAAAGATTATTAGCAAGCATGCTTGGGCTCAGGACACAGTTATTCTTTTGCACCTTTCTACTGCACTGGTTAGATCAAAATTAACGTATGCACAAGAGGTGTTCTTCAGTGCACCCAAATACCTACTGAAAAAACTTCAAAGTATTGATTCCAAAGCATATAAGATAGCTATGGGACTACCAGTCCACGCCTCTTGTACAAAGGTATACAGTGCTGCTGGGATATTACCACTGGAAGAGTACAGGAATCGTGCATGCACCAAATTTGTTATAAGAAGTTCTACTATAGACAACAACATAGGCCCTGAAATAAATATTGAATCGGACACTGATTTTCACAAAAGGGCTAAAAATATATCATCTCAAACGACTCTGAGAACATACACTTCCTCGATTTTAGAATCCTCAGATATCAAACTAACATCTATTGCAAAAAGATCTATTGTGTCCCCAATCCCTCCCTGGAAACTAATAAGAGCACATTTTGATATTGAGCATACAGATTTAACAAAGGCTGAAAATGCTAATTTGTTATTATCCAATATCAAAATGCATTTGCATGATCACTATTTCAACCATTATAAGATTTACACTGATGGATCATTAATCAATGAACATGCAGGTGCAGCATAC
Organism: Conus ventricosus; assembly: GCA_018398815.1. Lineage (NCBI taxonomy): Eukaryota > Metazoa > Mollusca > Gastropoda > Neogastropoda > Conidae > Conus > Conus ventricosus. Next base: position 65,557 of record JAFLJL010005353.1, read on the forward strand.
ATTATCCCGGGCCTTAACAAAGAAAAGTCTTATTATCTCGGAAAAAACAAATCTATATTCACTGCTGAGTTAACTGCTATAATTATGGCTTTAAAGTTTGTTGTTGATTACCCTCAAAATTTATTTAAAGTTGTTCTGTGTGTAGATTCCAAGTCAGTTCTTACAGCAATGAAGAATTTTAAATTAAAAGTTCGACCTGAGTTGATCACTGAAATAAACAATTTAGTACATTTACTCTCAGTCAGAGACACTGAAATAACATTTCTTTGGGTGCCCTCCCACTGTGGGTTATATTATAATGAAAAGGTTGATTTTCTTGCAAAGAGAGGAGCAAAACAATCATCAGATTCGGATTTTCTAAACTTCTCTATGTCAGTGCAAGAGTGCTATACTTTGGCGGAAAAAATACAATTTTCTCATTTTCGTTTGATAGAAAGAGAAACTGGGTGTTTTGGTTTACACGATGAAATGAAAAATATTCATGAAAAGTTAAGTAAGTACGATCAAAACATATATCGTAGACGACAGATAAGTTCCCTGATCTGTAGATGGAAATTGGACTGTTTTAAAACAAAGTATGTCAAAAATGTACATTGTATATGTGGTCATAGCATATCAACTGATCACATTCTTTTGTGTAACGTAATGAAGAAATTCATTCCAAATGCGCCTGTACAGCCTATTCAAAATGTTTCCCTGTCAGCTAGTGAAACATATCTTTTCTTTTTGCACTTAGCTAAAAGTCCAATTGGCAAATACTTATAATAGATAAGTCAGTGGTGAGATGAGACAGAAGAGTTATATGTTTGATGGTGTGTTTTTTTTTTCTCTTCCATCTTTGATTAAGTGGATTTTCTATTTTTGTGTTATAGCTGCAGATAAGTTAATGTTTTTGACTTGTTGTGGTAACGTTTCTTTTTCCTGGCCCCATTTTTTTTCTCCTTTTTTTTCTTTTTTTTTCTTTCTTTTTCTTTTTTTTTCCGTCTAATATCACGTAATGTGGAAAGACGTAAAACAAAACAAAACACACCACGCACCACACAACTTACCAGTACACACACACACACACACACACACACACACCCCACACACACACACACACGCACGCACGCACGCACGCACGCCGCACGCACACACACACCACACACACACACTCACACGCACGCACGCACGCCACACACACACACAACACACACACACACACACACACACACACACACACCAACACACACACACACACACACACACACACACACACACACACACACACACGTCGTGCGCATCTCATGCCTATGGGAGCGCTCGACTTCACGTTCACTGTCTTTATTTTTTTTTTTTTTAGAGGAAACGCACAATAGTGTCAGATAACACAAACACGCATGCAAGCATCCGCACGTTGTTCCGCACACGTCTATGGTATAAAAACTGTATCTCATCAAGTGGAAGTGTTGTTTACCGGCATCCAAGCTCCCAACATCCCTGGTTAGTTTGACAATGAGGTGACTGCAGGCGAACAGTGAAACACAATCTGAAGGTCATTTCAAGTGACCTCGCCGGTGAACATTGACAAACACATTAACAAGACAGCTTAAGTCTTCTTCACGCCAGATAAACAACATTCATGACAGTGAAACACAATCTGAATATCATTTCAAGTGGCTTCGCCGGTGAACATTGACAAACACATTAACCCATATATGCCTGATTTTTTTTCTTTGGTTTTCATGTATTCAGGGGTGTACAATATTGCAAGTAGTGAGGTTGGAAGGGTGGTTTTACATTTTTTTTTAAATTAGTTTGTGTTTTAGACATATAAAACCTACCGTCCCACTATAGGGACGCTAGGCACGAGAGGTACAGACACAGAACTCATTTGAAATCATAGTTCAGCCAAATTTATTCTTGAATTTTGCATCAAAATATGAAATAGCATTATTGACTAGATTGTTGACAAATTAATTGTACATGACTGAACACAAAAAGAACAAAAAGAGCATTTTACTCATAGTGGAGTCACAGCAGATTGACGTAGTTCACTCATCGTGTCTTCGTAAGCATACTGTCATTGATCAGCCATCTGTGTGAAAGGCTGCAAAACATGTGGCATGAAGCCCACATTGCACTTGGTGCACTTGTCACTGCTCTTCTTGCCACAGGAAGCACACCTGAGTCGCTTCTGGACACGCTCCACAAGATGATCTCTGCCGTCAAAGCGAAGGGCCGGTGCAACTCGCTTGTCAAGCTGGGCAGGGCGACCAAGTGGACGTCCCACGCGATGCTGCTTCACTGATCTAGACAGGTGGACAGTGGCAAGGGCTCGTCGCACAGCAAGAAGATCGGGGGTGGGGTGGGGTGGGGGGGGGGGGGGGTTCTTCTCCAGTGGGCGTGGCCCGGTACAAGTGCCAGGTTTGCTGAACGGCCAAATCCAGGCAAAATGAGAAAATGGACCACCACCATTTCTTCGATCGGATGGAGACGCGGGACTTGTCAATGTTCTGGTCCATCCTATCAATTCCTCCCATGGTCTTGTTGTAGTGGTTGATGAGAGCTGGCTGATCAATGTTGACGTGCTGCCTGGCTTGCCTGAAAAACCTTGTTTTCTGTGTAGGATTCACGCCCACCTTGTTGGAGATTACATTGACAACGTTGTTGTCATTCCAACGAACCACGATTATGGCATTGCTTGTGTCAGTGTAGTAGTCGATGGTGCTCCTTGGAGTTTTATTCATCTCCTTCACTGATCGCAGCGGACAATCTTCAACCCGATTTGCACGAATGGTTCCTGTGCAAATTGGAAGAGAGGTAGTCCACGAGTTTCAGTGACGTGAAGAGGTTGTCAAACGTGGGGTGGAAAGCATCTTGTCCTTGGATTTCAGATACAAGATCGATGACAACTGATCCTCCCATTCCCACACCAGGGCAGGCCGCAACAGCTTGCCTTCCTTTCGCCCCTCGGTAGGGCTCGAATTGGACGGCGTATCCCAGGGGGGTAGCAAGGACCCACATCTTAAATCCAAATCAGATGGGTTTGCCTCTTATAAATTGTTTTGAGCCATGCCGACCATAGTGCGGGACCATGCTCTCATCAATGCTGAGATTCTGTTGTCTTAGAAAGTAACGAAGGCTTCTTTCATTCAGCATGGTCAGCAGTGGTCTGACTTTGGCATCTTGTCATCAGCATCAAGGTTGTTGTTGTCACTCACATGGAGGTATCTCATGATCTCCTCGAATCTGTTTGGGTTCATGGCTGAGGTGACAGCTGTATTATGAATGTCCATGTCATTGGACCAGTACATTCGGCGTCGGTGAAGTGTGCAGAAACCAGTTAGAATTAGGATGGCCAGAAAGGTGCGAACCTTTCTGAGTCAGCTTAGCGTTTTGCCATGTTGTGAAGCGATTGCACCGTACTCTGCATTCCCCAGTTCAGAAACGTGTTCATCTGAATCCTGCACACACACACACACACACAACACACACACACACACACACACACACACACACACACACACACACACACACACACACACACCACACCTTTTAGATATTAAATTATAGTTTTACAAAGATCCTCTTATCTGTCTCTGTCTCTGTCTCTTCTCTCTCTCTCTCTTTCTCTCTCTCCTCTCCCCTCTCTCCTCTCTCTCTCTCTCTCTCTCTCTCTCTCTCTCTCTCTCTCTCTCTCTCTCTCAGGAGGGAGGGAGGGAGGGAGGGAGGGAGGGAGGGACGGAGGGAGGGAGAGTGAATAGAGGAGGCAGGTATGTGAGAAAAATAACTATAAAAACTGACCATGTCGTTCTCTTGGGGAGTAGACAGAGTGCTGTCACCACCGGTGATCTGTCTTCCGTCAGCATGAATGACTGTTGCTGAAGCAGATGACTGACGTTGCCGCCCACTCAGATTGTGAATTTCAGCATCTTCATCTCCACTGTCCTCGTCTGTCAGTTCATCAGTAGGTGGGGGATCAATGTAGATACTGGCAGTTTGGAAAGCAGTGTCCGCTTCAAGGATATCCAGTACTTCATTTACATTGTATCGTCTGCAAAATAGAGATCGTTTTGATAAAGTAAGCACCAAGTCGAGCATGCACGTATTTAGGTTAGTTTGACTGTTGGTTGTTTTGGTGCTTTACGTCTCAGCCACTTTCGCGGATCAGAGACAGCTGGTCACATTGTCCTGACACTAGCGAACCAGTTTCAGTAATGCCGGGATTCAAACCCTTGACCTTTGGAATAAGAGTCGAACGCTCTACTGACTGAGCTATCCAGCTCTTCAATTAGTTTGACTTTATTTCATCTTTAGAGATAAGTTGAAATAAAAAAGAAACACATGATGTGTCATGTTGGTTTTTTTCCCGTTCTCCTGTGCCTGTTAATCAATCCTGTAACTAGTAACATTGACGTAACGAAATAAAAAAAAAAAAATATAATACACATCAAAAATATAACATATGAAACGAAATAACAATGCAACATAAATATTTGAGCACTGTTACAATTTAGACTGATTTCAAACACAAAAGACTGTCACTAGCATGAAATGGAAAACCTGTACCCGCTCGTGCCAAGCGTCGCTATTGTGGAACGCCTATGAAACGCAACAAATTTTACCTGTTATAAACAATAAGCTTATATCATCGCACACGGTTTTAGTTTATAGACCTATCCTACGTATCACATTTACTTCAATAATATAATTAAAAATGTGTTTGACACAGAGATATTGACTTACGCTTATTTCTTTTCTTTTTCAACGAAATTGTGTTTTAAGGTGAGTCTTTCTTATCTGGCTTTTCAAGATGGCTACCGGCGTGTTGTTCCTCGGCTTCGTTAAAAGTTTTCTATTTTTCCTTGCTGTTTTCACATGTGACAGGAACAACAATATCCCTAGCACTCAGTTTAATTTTGAAATTTTAGATGTAGACGTAGACGCCTTTAGTTCCATTTTTGCAGGTTTTAAAACTTTGTGCAACCTGAACCATGTTAGTCTCCTGTGTGCACCTGTGCCGAGTACTGTTCTCACGTCTATTACTAGGCCCAGATTTGAAACCCCTGATTTCAATTAACATCAGAAATAGTACAGTGATAAGGAATTGTTTGAATAAAAGAGACATAGAGGATTTAAATCATGGCTTTTAAGCCTTATCCTGTTATCGGGAGACATTGAACTCAATCCTGGTCCGTCCACCAAAGTAAAATATCCATGTGGAGTTTGCAATTTGAGAGTCACATGGAAACATAAAGCAGTTGCCTGTGACGTCTGCAATACATGGTATCACACTAAATGTATGTTAATGAATTCAGCAGTTTATGAAGCATTATGAAATAGTGATATAATCTTGGACTTGTTTTACCTGCGGGCTTCAAAACTTTAGTTCAAGACTTTTTGAAGATTCTATTGAAGACTGCAGCTCAGATAGCAACCGTTTTGACCCTATCTCACCAGACCGATCCCCAAAAGAAAACTTGAAATTTTGTCCTAAGTTTGCATCCACCCCTGATTCTAAAACTCATAAAATCCCAAATCATAAAGTGCAACTGAACCCCAAATCATTAAGAGAAAAAGATAAACTTAAATGCATAGTCATAAATTTTCAATCTCTTATCAAGAAAAAGGAAGATCTCAGTAATTTAGTCACCGAAAAAAAAAATTGATGTTGTAATTGGAACAGAAACTTGGCTAGAAACTGGAACATCCAGCAGTGAACTTCTAATGGAGGATTTTAATATTTATAGAAAGGACAGACTTGGAAAAAGAGGTGGGGGAGTCTTGATTGCCATTAGGAAGAACTTAGCTAGTGAGTTTTTATATCAAGGCAAAAATAGTGAAAGTTTATTTTGTAGGATTAATTTTAAGAATAAGAGACCTGTCATTGTTGGATCAGTTTACAGACCTCCAGACTCAGATGAAAATGTATGTTCGTCTATCTGCAGAGACATTTCTAACATTGTTTTGGCCAATAGGAAGGCAATATTATGGATTGGTGGAGACTTTAATTTACCAGATATTGATTAGTGTGAAGATGCCATACTTGGTAATCAATACAGTAAAAATATTAATACTCAGTTTATTGATACCACCAAAGACCTTGGATTAGTGCAGTCAGTTGAAGCACCAACTCGTGGTAAGGCATTCCTGGATTTATTTTTTACCAGTTGTCCATGCGCTTTATGCAATCAGGAATTAATTGCAGGCCTGGGTGATCATGACATAATTGTCTTACAGAGCAACTTTCAACCCTTTCGAAGAAAACCCCCTAAACGTACCATCAGATTCTGGAACCAAGCAGATCTACCAAAATTGCGCAGGGATACTCATGATTTCAGTCGTCTTTTTTTGAGGTCCCATAGTGTTAAAGATAATGTCAGTGACCTTTGGAAGTGTATAAAAACTAACTTGGAATTTATTATGGATGACAACATACCTACTAAAATAACTTCAAGCAAGAACCACCAGCCATGGATTACTACAAAAACTAAACGTTTGTTGAGAAGGAAACATCGTTTGTTTAAGAAATTGAAACTACATCCTAATTCAGAAAGATTACTGGTTAGGTATAAACATATTAAGAGAAGGTGTCAGAGATAATGTAGGCTTGCTCACTCCAATTATGTTAATTCAATGATTTCAGAAGGTGATCATCAAAACAAGAAATTATGGTCTTACATAAGGAGTAAGAAGACAGGACAACATTGGGTTTCCAGACCTGAGAAACAACCAGAATAACCTAATACAGGACCCTGAAGGGAAAGCAAACTTACTAAACAAGCAGTTTTGTTCAGTTTTCTCAAATCCCAAACTTTAATTAACGTTAGACTAAAGGATGATGACAAACTCCCTGAAATGCAAAACATCAAGTAAACAAAGCAGGAGTATTTAAGTTACTGACCAACATCAATGAAAACAAAGCTACTGGTCCCGATGGCGTTCCTGGCAAGCTTTTAAAATTATGTGCCAATGAATTGAGTGAGGTATACCAACTACTTTACCAAGCTTCACTGGACCAGGGGTAATACCTGATGAGTGGCGAGATGCGAGCATTGTTCCCTTATTCAAAAAGGGTGACAAAACAAAAGCAGAGAACTATAGACCTGTATCTCTTACATCTATATCAGCTAAACTACTTGAACACATAATATATAGTAGCATAGTGGACCATCTTGACAAATATGACTTCTTAAATAACGCCCAGCATGGTTTTAGACAGCGAAGGAGTTGTGAGACTCAACTTATAACAACTCTCAATGATTTTAGTAACTGTCTTAACAACAGACAGCAAATAGATGCAATTTTATTAGACTTTTCTAAAGCCTTTGATAAGGTTGACCATGAGGGCCTGCTGCTTAAATTAGAACACATCGGCATTGGCGGTTCTTTGCTAAAATGGGCTAGATCATTCCTCGTTGGGAGAACGCAGAAAGTTGTTGTGGAAGGGTCGACATCCCATTGCAAACCAGTCTTGTCAGGTGTACCACAGGGAACTGTTCTGGGGCCCTTGTTTTTCTTAATTTATATAAATGACATAAGTAGAAATCTCTCTCCTGGAACTACTATAAGGCTTTTTGCAGATGACAGTTTAGTATATAGAACAATAAGAAGCAAGAATGATACACGCATTCTACAAGAAGATCTAAACACTTTACAAGAGTGGGAAAGAACTTGGAAAATGGAATTTCATCCCCAAAAGTGCCAAGTGTTGCGTATAAGTAACAAACGCTCACCAATTAGATCAGATTATTCTATCCATAATACTATTCTTAAAGAAACTAATGCTGCAAAATATTTAGGCGTGATTATAGATAGTCGTCTCAAATGGAAAGAACATTACAATTTAGTATGTAAGAAAGCAAATAACATCTTAGCTTTCTTATACAGGAATATCAATGACTGCCCCCTAAAGGTTAAAGACGACTGCTACGAAACACTGGTTAGACCAGTACTGGAATATGGTTGCTCAGTTTGGGATCCTTACCATCTAAAGGACATTGATAACCTCGAAAAGATTCAAAAGAGAGCAGCACGGTTCGTAACAGGGAACCACATCAGAGAAAAGGGGAATACTAGGAAGAACATGAGGAGATTAGAATGGACACCCTTAGAAGAGAGAAGAGCTTTTATCAAACTTAACATCTTCTTCAAAGGCAGAGCTAAAGTAATTGATATTCCAATGGAACAACTAGTATTGAATAAAAGTAGCACCAGGAGTGGCGGTCAATGTTATACCATACCTGCATCAAATATTGACAGCCACTTACATTCTTTTTATCCCAGTTCTGTACGGCTGTGGAACTCACTGCCGGGTGCCATCAAGATTGCCACAAATGCAATCTCATTTAAAAAACAAATTGATTCGACAGTTTTGAGATCTGCATATTGACGATTTTCTATTTTTACTTCCCCAGATATTTTACTATTACCTGGGCCTGAATTTGGCCATTGCTTTTAACTTCTTGAATATCGAGAGCGATCCGTTGTTGCCAAATTGCTCCAGGGGCCAACAGTCTGAGTCGCACTGTTTTATGTTATTTTATTTACTTTTTAACATGCGCGCTGGTGACCCATCGTTTTGAGTGAACCAGTATTTTAGGAAGAAGAAGAAGAAGAAGAAGAAGAAGATCTTGAATGTTTTCAACCATGTGGTTCATCACAAATGGCCGATGACGGAAATGCATTCCAAGGAGATAACGCTTGTGTCTATTAGAATTATAGAAGTTGCTTCCCTTTAACTAATTATCACAATTAGTTGCCTTATCTTTAACATTAAAGCCAATAAAGGGCAAATAACTATAGCGTCTCACTATAGGACGCTAGGAATAAATGGGTTAACAAGACAACTTGGTCTTCTTCACGCCAGATAAACAACATTCAGGACAGTGAAACACAATCTGAAGGTCATTCAAGTGACTCCACCATGAACATTGACAAACGCATTAACAAGACAACCTGGGTCTTCTTCACGCCAGATAAACAACATTCAGGACAGGGAAACACAATCTGAAGGTCATTTCAAGTGACTCCACCGGTGAACATTGACAAACACATTACCAAGACAACCTGGGTCTTCTTCACGCCAGATAAACAACATTCAGGACAATGAAACACAATCTCAACGTCGGCGCAAGATGGGTGCCCATCAAACAAACAAACAAACACACGCATGCATGCACGTACACACACACACACACACACACACACACACACACACACACAAACACACAAACACACGCACGCACGCACGCACGCACGCACGCACGCACGCACGCACGCACGCACGCACGCACGCACGCACGCACACACACACACACACACACACACACACACACACACACACACACACACACACACATCTTGCGCCGAACTGGAGAAGAAAAGTGGTTGCTCGTTCTTGGTTTTCATTGTCCTGAATGTTGTTTCTCTCACCCGAAGAAGACCTAAGAGGTCTTAACGCGTTGTGACTTGTCTTGCAATTTGTTTGTGATGTTAACCGACGGAGATACTTAGAATTACTTTTAAAAATTTCCCGACGTACCGTCTAGTTTTCGGAGCGTGTTTGTTGGACGCCGGTGTCGTATATAATACTGTCACTCATAAAATCGTGTCGCAGCGACACGATATCCCGGGAAATACTGCAGCTGGTTCATGAAAAATTATCGCTGAGCGACTTAATTTCATAAAAATTGGTTCGCGCGACAAAATTTTACGAGAAATGACCATAAATTCGTGTCGTTGCTTAAAAATAAAATCATGTCGCAACCACAGCATGTCATGTAAAAAATTGCTGCCGTAGAAAAGTTGTCGCTCTGAGACAGCATTTCCCGTAAAAAAAAACTAAAAAAAAAAAAAAAAAAAACAACGACGTCGAAGACATGTTCGGTCTCTGCCCCAACTCTACCCCTACCTCCCTCACTCATGGTTTTACGTATCAGTTGCCCCATTGTCTTTCTGTCTGTGAGATTAGGAATAGAGTTTTTAGAACTTACCGCCAATGACATTGACAAACAAAGCACAAGACAAGACACGATGCATTTCAACCACTTGGGTCTTCATCAGGCGAAAGAATAAATCACATTTAACATGTGGGACAGTACAAACTACGAAAAACAAAAAAAGAATGAAAAATGACTCATCCGTTAATGTCCATGAAGGCGGAAATGACATGAGGCCAGGGGGATTATGGGAGAGGAAACAGAGGGGGGGGGGGGTTGCGTCAGGGGAGGTGTGTGTGTGTGATATGATAGGTTGTGTGTCTAGTTTATTAGGATGGTATGATATCTTTGTGATGGTTGTGGTAATGGTGGATAGATAATAATGAAAAAAAAAAAAAAAAAGAAAAAAAAGGTGTGTGTGTGTGTGTGGGGGGGGGGGGGGGATTTAAGGGGAAGGATCAAAACAAAATTAAGATTAGATAGATGGAGGGTTGCTGTAACTACTGTATGAAGTGAGTGAAGGGGATGTGGTGGTGGTGTATGTAAGTGTGTGTGTATGTGTGTGTGTATGTGTGTGTGTTGGTAGGGGATATTGCCAACTGATGTGGAAGAGGTGGGTATTGTGTGTTTGGTTATTGTTGGATCACACACATACCCACCTCTTCCACATCAGTTGGCAATATCCCCTACCAACACACACACATACACACACACATACACACACACTTACATACACCACCACCACATCCCCTTCACTCACTTCATACAGTAGTTACAGCAACCCTCCATCTATCTAATCTTAATTTTGTTTTGATCCTTCCCCTTAAATCCCCCCCCCCCCCCACACACACACACACACCTTTTTTTCTTTTTGTTTCATTATTATCTATCCACCATTACCACAACCATCACAAAGATATCATACCATCCTAATAAACTAGACACACAACCCTATCATATCACACACACACACACCTCCCCTGACGCAACCCCCCCCCCCCCCCCCCACCCTCTGTTTCCTCTCCCATAATCCCCCTGGCCTCATGTCATTTCCGCCTTCATGGACATTAACGGATGAGTCATTTTTCATTCTTTTTTGTTTTTCGTAGTTTGTACTGTCCCACATATTAAATGTGATTTATTCTTTCGCCTGATGAAGACCCAAGTGGTTGAAATGCATCGTGTCTTGTCTTGTGCTTTGTTTGTCAATGTCATTGGCGGTAAGTTCTAAAAACTCTATTCCTAATCTTGCTTCGTTCGCCGCCTTCAGTCCCCTCCATTTTGAAATTTTCTGTCTGTGATTTTATTTGTGTCTGCTTGACTGTCGGTCTATCTTTCTGTCTGCTTTTCTCGCTCATTCTCTCTGTGTATCGTCCTCCTCTATCTGCTTGACTCTCTTTAGTTTCACTCTGTCCATCAAACTGTCTGTCAGTTGGTCTCTGCATTCCGCCCTCCTCCCTCTCTCTCTTCTCTCTCTCTCTCTCTATCTCTCTCTCTCTCTCTTCTCTCCCCTCTCTCTCCTCCTCTCTCTCCTCCTCTCTTCTCTCTCTCTCTCCCCTCTCTCTCTCTCTCTCTCTCTCTTCTCTCTCTCCTCTCTCTCACTCTGGACGTGCAAGTATGCATGCGAGTATGTGGAGAGCGCGCGACGGTGTGTGTGTGGTGTGTGTGTGTGTGTGTGTGGTGTGTGTGTGTGTGTGTGTGTGTGTGTGTGTGTGTGTGTGGAACGTGAAACAACTGCATTCATGCTCAAATATATTTGTGATTCATTTGTCCATAATCACGCAATCTCTCTCTCTCTCTCTCTCTCTTCTCTCTCTCTCTCTCTCCTCTCCTCTTTCTTCTCCTCTCTCTCTCTCTCTATCTCCTCTCCCTCCCCCTCTCCCTCCCTCCCATCCCTCTCTCTCTCATTCTCTCTCTCTCTCTCTCTCTCTCTCTCTCTCTCTCTCTCTCTCTTCCTCCCTCCCTCCCTCATTCTCTTTCTCTCTCTCTCTCTCTCTCTCTTTCTCTCTCTCTCTCTCTCTCTCTCTCTCTCTCTCTCTCTCTCTCCCTCTCTCATTCTCTCTCCCCCCCTCCTCTCTCTCTCCCTCCCCCCCTCTTTTCTCTCTCTCTCTCTCCTAGGATATCCCGTGTCAGCTATCACTTTACATACCCCACCCACTCTCAACATCTTCTCGTGGGACGATACTCTTTCCCCTAGTCAATTGAATAGAACCCTTAAGACTGCTCCCCACAAACCCTGCAAGTTACACAATAATCTCTTTGTAGAAGTGTATGTGCGTGTTTGAGTTTGTTTGTGTATGCCCGCGCATGCGCGTTTACGTGTTCCACGTGTGTGTGTGTGTGTGTGTGTGTGTGTGTGTGTGTGTGTGTGTGTGTGTGTGTGTGTGTGTGTGTTGTGTTGTGTGTGAGATAAAGAGAGAGAGTGAGAGAGAGAGAGAGAGAGAGAGAGAAGAGAGAGAGAGAGAGAGAGAGAGAGAGAGAGAGAGAGAGAGAGAGAGACTATGCACACACGCATGTACACACGCATGCGTGGGCATACACGCACACAAACAAAACACATACATTTCCTCACTCATGCACTCCCTTACAGTACAGGAGGGACACAAACCGTTGAAGGAGGTATGATAGGTCAGAGATACAGGAGGGACACAAACCGTTGAAGGAGGTATGATAGGTCAGAGATGGGTGGGACAGAGAGGAGGTCAAAGCCGAGGGAACAAGTCATATAATTATCCCCATAATATTACATAATAGGGTGACAGAGCTATGTGAATGTCAGTATGGACAGTCATGGGAAGACATATGGATAGTCATGGGAAGACATATGGATAGTCATGGGAAGACATATGGATAGTCATGGGAAGACAAGGAGAGACACGAAATCGTATAATAGCCGCACTCTTATATTATGGATATCCTAAATCATTACATCTACACCCAACTCTTAAAACTCCTTTCCTTCTACTTCAAATATCTCCGAATTTCTTATTTGGATCTTATTTTAAAGAAGAAAAAAAAAAGAAAAAAAAAAGAAAATGATGTGTAGTAGTTTGTCATGTGGGTGATGTCACGTGGTAATTGTTCAAGGGAAACGCTATGATCGATCCCAACACAATCGCGCTAACCACACAAACATCAAATCCAAACACGGAAATACGAGTACAAAAAACTACACTTTACTGTCACAAAAAAAAACATAGATGTTCACACCATGTTTACATACATATATAAGGACGGGTAAACATTTATAGCTCCAAAAGGGCCGTAAATAAATGGAAGGGACACACACACACACACACACACACACACACACACACACACACACACACACACACACACACACACACACATACACACACTCACACACAAAATAATCCAATCTCCCTCCACTAACATTCACGTCCCGGCCGGATTCTGGGTGGGGCCAGAAGGTAAATTAGAGACGGAATGCAGCAAAAGGGGTCAAAGAAGATTTTTAAAAAAAAACAGGAGTGTTTGCCAAAAACTGATCCCTCAAAAAAAAATAATAGAATAGGGATGATAAGAATTGCCAAGATGCAACTCAAAGACAACAGCCCGTGGGACAAGACAGGATTACGGTTCAGAAGGAGAAATTTTAGCACTGGATCATTAAATAAGCCGGGCAAAAACAAAGGGGAGCGTCTTGGGCAATACCCTTAGAATGGGGTAGTATACGGGGGAAGTTCGACTGCTAAGAGCTGTAACTAAACCTCCAACATTAATTTCACTCTTTTTTTTTAAACGCTAACAGTCGAAGGAACAGTTCATCACAGAAAGATTGATAAACAATGCATGGTTAAACTTGGCGACATAGATAAACTGGAACCTGCACAAGAAAAAAAAAAAACGCACCATACAGCGGCGACAACCTGGAAAGCAAGTATATGTGGAAATGCACAACACAACATTCATGTTAGGAAAATACTTCTATAACAGAATGATACAGCGCTCTGCTGACAAAACTGATTTAACGCCTGTCCTTTATTCTGCAATAAAACGTGGATGCCAGACTTACGGACCGACCCCCCAAAGCCTCAACCGTGTGAGACAGTCCTGTGCAGGTCCGGCGAAGGGAGAGCGTGTCTGTCCGTCGGATGCACACCACAACAGGATAGCGTCCTTTCTTCTTCAAGGAGATTACAGTTACACACAACGGGGCCACGAAGGTCCGATGGTGAAGGTGAAATACACTCCAGTCAGGCACACAGGTGTGGCGGCCGTCCAACCCCTGTACGCAACAGGTAGGGCAGTGACACCAGCGACCCACGAAGCTTTTAGGGGTTAGAGAGTGGGGTCACCGGCGCAACAAAAAAATGAAGGGGTCAGGCTGAAGATCCTCTCTCCCAAAGATGGTGCACGGCGGCAGGCGCGTCCTCGTTCCGACCCCGGGGCGAGGAGTACTTGCGGGTTCCCGGGAGAGGGGCGAGGAGGAGTAAGTGCTGAAGACTGGGAGAGGAAAGGGGAGGGATGATGTGGGCGTAGAAGAAGATGGAGGTAGTGGGGTCAAGCCGTGGTCGCAGCGGCAGCTGTGGTACCGATGGCGGCAACAGCAGAAACCGGAAAGGCGGCGAGACCGGCCACAGATGCAAGGCCCGGCGGCAGCAGCAGTGGCACATAGGTAAGTCAGCCACTGGTGAGGGAAAGAAGGAAAAAAAACACAAGAGGAAGAAGTAGAAGACGAATTTAGAGAAGAAGAGTAGAAGTCCTGGAAAACACACAAAAGATGGTTTCCCATATAAAATGGTGCAAAGCAAAAAACCGTAAGCAGACATCCATTACAGAGAGTAACAAGGACAGGCATGGAACACACTGGCAGAGCGCTTGCTAATATCAGTTCTAAAATTTATTAAATACGACATTTTCCCGGTCCAGACACTTTGCCTACATACGCATACCCAATAAACGTTTACAATCGTTTATGTCAAAACACACTGGGGTTGGCTCTCTTGAGCTAAAAAAAACCGAATCATCTCCTCGGGATAACTCTTTTCCGTTAACACAGGCCAGAAGCATTAACAGCGCCACCTAAACTTATGGGCGCTCTAAATATTTACAAGAATGACAACAACAAAAATGGTAAAGAAAAAAAAACCAAGTCCTGAACACACGCATTAACCAGTGACGACCACTAACACACAAACACGTGTGGCGAGACACATAACCCGGAATGCAGTACAGGCACCCGACAACACACAGAACACAGCAAACACTACATATTTGGAGGGGAAAATGCGTAACGCGCCCTATGCTGTAAATGTAAAAAAAAACGCTAGAAGTAAATGAATAATTAAAAGTTGGTATAAACGAAATGGTAATAAAATGATAAACGAAAATAATACTCACACAACAAAATAAATCATGAAAGAATTAAAATTTAAAAGCTGGGAGGAAAACCAATTCTTTAAAATAGAATTGGAAATAAATAAATAATAAAAGAAAAAATAGATATGAACTAACTACGAAATGTACTCACCAGCCAGACTTGTGAATGGGACTCCCTGAGGAGCTGGAATAGCAAGCCCTGCCGGCTCCTATCCGAACCCTGGTCAGGGCCTAAAAGTTTAGAAAAACAGGCTTCTGCCTCTACGTGAACACGGGGATTCACGACTGTGATACTGATCACAGGAATACACAAAACAGGTAACAAGACAAGACGACAGCATCGTACAGAGTACTAAGGTTTGGTTCAACCCAAAGGTAAAAACCTGATACCGAGAGCCCGGAGATATGGATCTCCAAAAAAAAAAAACGCAACGCAGTTTCCCCCAAAGGCGAAACGGTGGTGGCTCCCCGAGGGATAGGGATCCCTCACAAAAATACAGTACAAGAAAACCTGCATGCATAAGGCTTGCACGACAAGTTATCCTTACTCCCCTATTCCCTTCCAACCTCGACTGCCCCCGTCGGCTTTCAAAAAAAAAACGATTGGCCGGTGAGAGGAAGCTCACTCAGCCTACGTTTAACCCCACGTGCAACCCGAGTCCACATGGAAAACACATGACAATGCAGGATGGAAGGTGGGTTGCAGAGAGTTTAAAAAGTAAAACTAAGCTGTTTTTTTATAGACTCATGACACTCCACTTAAGGCTGTCCTTGAAACAAACTACCCCCTACACAATTCTTCCCTCTGGACAAACGGACCTTGAACATGACAGTTGGAAAACATGCAGTGCGTGACACACCCCCCACCTAAAAAGCTCGGTACTAATGAGGTACCAGCTACCCAACTGTCCCATGTTCAAAGGTTCATTGCGAAGTAGGGAAAAAAAAACACACCACAAATCTCGGTCCATGATACACAGTTCAGCGAATCTCCGGTCAGCACCAAGAACAGGAAACAGCCTACGTCTCCATCCTACTGAGAAAATCCGCCTCTACATTGTCCTTGCCAGGGATGCGCTCAAAGTCAAACACGTGACTCTGAGTTCAATCGCCCATCCCATTAACCTTCTGCTCACTGGCCTGATGCGATGAAGGTATTGCAGAGGATGATGATCAGTCTGGAGCACGAATTTCCGCCCGTAGAGGTAGGATAATCGACGGATGGCCCATACAACAGCTAAGCACTCCTGCTCTATCGTATGATACCGCAATTCGGCCCCCGTCAGTTCTCTACTGACGTACCCCACGGTTGAAGCCCCTTCCCTCGATCCTGGAGTAACGCAGCGCCTATCCCGTTGCTGAGGCGTCTGTCCGCAGGACAAAAGGGAGTTCAGGGCTCGGGAGCTGCAGCACTGGTTTGGAAGTAAGCGCCTCCTTTAAACCGTCTGAACGCCGTCTCACACTCCTGATCCCACCGGATCTGTTCTGGAAGCTTCCCTTGGTTCTGTCGGTGAGCGGAAGGGCCAGTTCTGAGAAGTTGGGGATAAATTTGCGGTAATACCCCACGAGGCCCAAAAAACGATCTCAATTGCTTCTTGGTTTTAGGGGGTGTCGCATCCTGGATCTTTCGTAGATTGTCGTCTTCAGGATACACCAACCCTTCTTGAAGTCTGTGTCCAAGGAACGGGATCGATGTTTCTCCCAGTTGGCATTTGGCAGGTCTTGCGGCAAGCTGAACCTCCCTCAGTCTCAGGAAAATGATCCGAATGACCTCTACATGCCTGCCCCATTCGGGGTCCGGTGAGAAAAATCACCCATGAAATTTGGGGTTTTCCTGGGGCGGGGGGAGAAACAGCTCCCAGGAGGGCCTGAACACTGCTCCCCGTCTTCAGCCCTAAGGGCCTGCGGTCCTTTGATATGGCCTTCTGGGGGGTAAACGCTGTTTTCCCTTTCGACAGGAGCCTGGGAATCTCCCAGGCAAACTGGCTGTTAGCATGGCGGGGGAAAAAGGGGGAGCCCTCACCCCCGGGTTTCAAACCCCCGTTCCCGGGGCCTTCTTTCAAAGATCCTTTTACCTCTCCTGACCGCCGAGATGCGACGAGCCAGTTCGCGGTCTCTGCAATCCTGTTCCTCAGGTAAAGCACTATGCGACTTTTGTCTTTTTTTTCCCCCTTTGTTTTTTTTTGGGTCCACTGTTTTTAAATGGACTTTGGCCCCCTTACTGCCCGTCCTCAACAATTCAAAAGGAGAAAACCGCAGCTCTCCTGTGGCATTTTCCCCTGGGAACTCTTGTGTTTTAGCCTTTAGGGTTGTTCGTTGGCACACGTCACCGAGCGGCAATACTGACGCACTCTTTCTCCATGCCGGGCCCAGTAAAATTCTTCCCTGATCTCTGAGTGTCTGCCCCAAAATGCCGGGCATGGGCAACTTTCCCCAACTGTGGGGCTTTGTCGCGGGAGGCAAGGCACAACCCTGTTCGGCTTCGGGTTTCCCCTAAAAGTTGCTTGAAACGCCTTTTCCCTCTCATAAAAACATAGTCTCCCAGTTCCCCCTGCCGAGGGGTGGGCTTCCAATTTTCCCCACGATGGAGGGTGGGATCCTTTGCTGTAGATCCTTCACTTTGTCGAGGGTCACACCACACCCACTCCATTTGAGGGGCTTCAATCGGTTTGAGGGCTCTTGCTTCTGTTGGGAACGAGGGTTTCCCAACCTTGCACTGCTTTGAAGGGGTAGGCTGGAATGCCCCGAATTGTCCCACCCTCGCTTCCCACGTTCCTATAGAAAGGGATATGCGGGGTTGTCCCCCCCCGACCCCCAAAACCGTGCCCTAAAAATATGGCGTCGACATATGGTCGTGCAGGGGGCCGTTGGACTTAAATCCTCCCTAATCCTGACACCTCACACTGGGTCCCAGTCAGCATCAGCCGGATCCCCCGGGAATAAAGATGCTGATGCACCAGAATCCCAATGGCATCTACGACATCCCCCAAACCCATGGTGCGAATGGGGGGAACTCTGGTTCGCCTGGGGGGTGATGCTCCTGTGCCACATTTCCCCCTGATCCGTCTCACAAATTGAAGGGATGCTCTCAGTTTGGGGGCACGCATTTCTCAAGTGCTCATCGATCCACCTAAAAAACCCCGCTTATAACTTTGGGGGGCCCCGTTCCTTGCCGCTTGGAGTTTCAATGACGGAACGCAGGTTGTTTTGGGGCGGCCGCGATGGTTGGGGACTCTTTTTGGGGGTCTAGCTCGGAATAAAAAAAAAACCCCCTGGCGCCGCAAATGCTTCGGCAAGGGTTTTTGCCTCTTGAACGAACAGGACGGGTTTTCTCCCATTTTGATTCTTAATTTGCAGACGCTACGTTGCTCAGCTGCCCAGTGGGACTGCATCTGATGGGCAATCCCGGGCACCACCCAAAAGTTCAACGTCTTCTTAAATCGCCCCCAAACTGGGGGAAGGTTTCGTCTCGGCCCTTTGTCCTAGTCCTAAACCGCGACGGTAGGACTTGGCGTCTTTGGGGGAAGCCTTGGCGAAGGGCACTTGAGCTTCTGGAAACGGAGGAAGGAATGTTGATAAACGCCTCCTTACCCTACCCTGGAGATTGCTTCAAGATACTGCCTTTTAAACTCAGACAGCCAAAAGGGTCTACCAAATCCTCGAAGTTTTCCCAGGAACACTCTAGGTCTTCCCGGGTTGGAACAAAGGAATGCGGATCTTGGGCGGCTAAAACCCCAATGCCCCTTATGTCCTGGGTTGCCCCTCCTCGCTCCCAAGGTCATCTTTTTATTTCAGTCCTGATCCCACAGAGGACAGTCGCTCTGTCCTGCTCGCTCCAGGATCGTTTTGGTCTCAGCCTACTTCTTTCAGCCCTCTCTCTCCTGCTGCCGGGCCTTCTCTCTCTCTCTTTTCCCCTCCTGCCAAATCTAGCAGCCTCTTTCCCTCTCGTTTTCCCTTTTGCCTCTCTCCTTTTTTTCTGCTATTCCAACTCTTCCCACTTCTCCGGGCTCCCGCTCCTCCTCTCAGCTTCCTAGTCCCTTTCACCCCTTTTCATTTCCCCTTCTCTCCGCCCCTAGGCCTCCTCACCCTTTCCGTTCTCTCTCTCGCCTCCTACGTGCCTTTTACCCCTTTCCGTTTCTCTCCTCCGCTCTCCTACGTCCCTTTTCCCCGCCTCTCCCTACTTTTCCCCGGGCTTCTCTCTTTTCCCCTTTCTGCTTTCTCAACTCTCCTCCCACCAAAGATGATCCCTCTCCTCTCCCCCTCCTCCGTGGCCTCGGGTCCCTAATGTCAGGAAGGATATCCACGATCGGGGGGCAAAGGGGGGTTCTTTGGGGTCGGGGGAGCCCAAAGTAGGGGGGGTAGACCCTGGAGGATGTGGAAACAGGGGGGTTTCCCGGGATGACTCAGTCAGAGTAGTTAACCTAAATGGGGAAAGGAGGTACACGCCCGCCGACGCGGGTTACATCCCAGCGGCCGTCGCAATGGGTTTAACTGGTCGTCACACCCCCGGCAGGCGAAGGAAAAGAGCTCTCCAAAAGTTTTCCGCCCGGGCGCGGGCAGAGACAGACGATCATACCCTTCAGTTTCCATGGTTTCAAAAACCCGTTTAAATTCTCAAAAGGGTTAAAATTTCCCGGAACGTGTTAATTTTTTACATAACTTTTCGACGGCAAAAACCACACAAATTTGATCACGCGCGATCACAGGCTCGCCGCCTAATGGCCCCCAAAACAAATTTCGTAAATCCCCGGGTAAAAAAAAACACAACCCGAAGTCAAAAAAGTGAACCTAGAAAAACAACCCAAATTGGTAGGCCTGTGGGTTTTCCCGAACTCAAAATCACCCACACGGGGGACCCCGGCAAATAAATTAAATCACCCTACCCTGGGCCCCACCATGGGCGGAAACGTCAACAAATCAAAATACATAAAAACGGGAAACCCTAACGTTCCCTTTTGGGGAACTGCACTAAGTCTTTTCCCCAAAAATAAAACTGGAACCTAAAATTTCTTCCTCCCCAATGTGTCGGAAAACCACACTGAAACCCCCACTAAAGCAGTAAAACGCCGACAATTGAAAGTTAATCGAAATTCTCTGTCCACCACAAAATTTCTACAAAAAAAAAACAATTTAGATTCCCCCTAACGCACCCTTTCCGACACAAGCGTACAACCAGTTCCTAAAAATACACCGACCCAAAACAAACACGAACTAACCAACTTCCGCCCAAAAAAAAATTTTATGTAGACTAAAAAAAGGGGGAAAAAACCCTGACCCCTGTCCCCGACGCGACATCAACGGTGGGAGGGAAAAATCTAACGGGGGGGGTTTTCCCCGGGCCCCAAAACTCTAGTCTGTGAAGAATATAAAACCCTGCAAACAATTTTCAAAAAGAAAAATAAAAGAATAACGCAGCGGGGGTTTAGCCCCCCAAATTTTCCCCCCCCTTTACGGGGGGAACCCTAAAACCCCCACAGCCTTTCCGTAAGCACAATTTAAAGCACAAACCACGCCCAACAGACAAAAAAAAAGGCGCGAAAAAGGTCAGAAAGGTCCCCCCCACGAGCCCCCATAATTGTCAGGGGGTGATGCACGTGGAAATTTGTTAAGGGAAAAAGCTTGATCGATCCAAACACAACGCGCTAACCCAAAAACTTAAAAACCCAAAACGGAAATCCGA
Organism: Conus ventricosus; assembly: GCA_018398815.1. NCBI lineage: Eukaryota > Metazoa > Mollusca > Gastropoda > Neogastropoda > Conidae > Conus > Conus ventricosus. The sequence continues at coordinate 86,503 of JAFLJL010005353.1, forward strand.
GTACAAAAAAACTACATTTATGTCACAAAAAACTAGTGTTCACACCTGTTTAAACACATATAAGGACGGGTAACATTTATAGCCCCAAAAGGGCCGTAAATAAATAAGGGGACACACACACACACCACCAAACACACACCACACAACACCCCACACACCACACCCCAAAAAAAAACAAAAATAATCCAATCTCCCCCACTAACATTCAAGTCCGGCGGATTCTGGGGGGGGGCCAAAAGGGAAAATTAAAGGAAATGCAGCAAAAGGGGGCCCAAGAAGATTTAAAAAAAACCGGGAAATTTTTCCCAAAAATGATCCCTCAACAAAAAAAATAGAATGGGATGATAAGAATTGCCAAGAGCAATAAAAGACAAAGCCCATGGGACAAGACGGATAGGGTTCAGAAGGAGAAATTTTAGCACTGGATTTTTAAATAAGCCGGGCAAAAACAAAGGGGAGCGTTTTGGGGCAATACCCTTAAAAAGGGGTGTATACGGGGAAGTTCGACGCAAAGAGCGTAACTAAACCCCAAACAAAATTTCACTCTTTTTTTTTAAAACGCAACAGTCGAAAAGGGAAATTCATCACGAAAGATTGAAAAACAAGCATGGTTAAACTTGGGGACATGATAAACTGGAAACCCCGCCAAAAAAAAAAAAACGCACCTACAGCGGGGACAACCCTGGGAAAGCAAAAATATGGGAAATGCCAAAAACAACATTCATGTTAGGAAAAAATGTATAACAGAATGAACAGCGCTCTGCTGAAAAACTATTTAACGCCTGTCCTTATCTCTGCAATAAAACGTGGGTGCCAGACTTTTTCGGGGCCGACCCCCCAAAGCCCAACCCTGAACGTCCTGTGCAGGTCCGGGAAGGGGGAAAACGTTTGTCCTCGGTGCACACCACAAAATAGCGTCCCCTTTTTCCTTCAAGGGGTACAGTTCCACAACGGGGCCCCGAAGGTCCGAGGTGAAGGGGAATACACTCCGTCAGGCCCCACAGGTGTGGGGGCCGTCCAAAACCGTACCAAAAGGTAGGGGTGACACCAGCGACCCCCGAAGCTGTAGGGGTAGAGGGGGGTCGCCGGCGCAAAACCCAAAAAAAAGGGGTCAGGCCAAGGTCCTTCTCCCAAGATGGTCACGGCGGCAGGCCGTCTCGTTCCGACCCCCGGGGCGAGGGGAGTACTTTGGGTTCCCCGGGGAGGGGGGAGGAGGAGTAAGTGCTGAAGAGGGAGAGGAAAGGGGGGGATGATGTGGGGGTAGAAGAAGGAGGTAGTGGGGTCAAGGTGGTCGCGCGGAGCTGCGGTACCGATGGGGGCAAAAGCAAAAAAACCGGAAAGGTGGGGAGACCGGCCCAGATGCAAGGTCGGCGGCCGCAGCAGTGGGACCAGGTAAGCACCACGGTAGGGGGAAAAAAAAGGAAAAAAAAACCAAAAAGAGGGAAAAAGAAAGACGAAGTAGAAAAAGAAAGAGAAGTCCGGAAAACACACAAAAAATGGTTTTCCCTATAAAATGGTGCAAAGCAAAAACCCGTAAGCAACATCCCTTACAGAGAGTAACAAGGAAGGGAGGAACACACTGGGAGAGCGCTTTTAAAACAGTTCTCAAAAATTTTAAAAACGACATTTCCCGGGCCAGACCTTTGCCCACATACCATACCCCCTAAACGTTTTCATGTTTATGTCAAAAACATGGGGTTGGCTCTCTTTTAGCTAAAAAAAAAAAGAATCATCTCCCCCGGAATAACCTTTTTGTAACACAGGCCGAAAAATTAACAGCGCCACCCCAAACTTTGGGCGCTCTAAAATTTTCAAAAAAGACAACAACAAAAATGGAAGAAAAAAAAAAAAAAATCCCGAACCACCATTTCCAGTGCGCCCCAAAAACACAAACCGTGTGGGGGACACATAACCCGGAATGCGGTACAGGACCCGACAAAACACAGAACCGCAAACTAATATTTGGGGGGGAAAAAGCGTAAAAGCGCCCCATGTGTAAATGTAAAAAAAAAAAATGCCTGAATAAATGAATAATTTAAAAAATTTGGGATAAACGAAAGGAAAAAAATGAAACGAAAAAAATTCCCAACAAAATAAATCATGAAAAAATTAAAATAATAGGGGGGGAAAACAATTTTTTTAAAATAGAATTGGGAAAAAAATAAAATAAAAGAAAAAAAAGATATGAAATAATACGAAAAGTACCACCACCCGATTGTGAATGGACTCCCTGGGAGCTGGAAAAGCAAGCCCCCGCCCGGGGTCCTATCCCAACCCCGGTCAGGCCAAAAAGTTTAGAAAAACAGGCTTTGCCTCTCGTGAACACGGGTTCACGAACTGTGTAGATACAGGAAAAAAACAAAACAGGTAACAAAAGCGACAGCACCGTCGAGTAAAGGGTTTTGGTTAACCCCCCGGTAAAAACGATACCGAGAGCCCGGGGATAGGATCTCCCAAAAAAAAACTCAACGAGTTTCCCTAAAGGCGAAACGGGGGGCTCCCCCAGGGATATGGGTCCCCCACAAAATACGTTTCAAGAAAACCCCATGCATAAGGGTTGCACGACCGTTTCCTTACTCCCCCCATTCCCCTTTAACCTGACTGCCCCCCTCGGCTTTCCAAAAAAAAACCGATTGGCCGGTGAGAGGAAGCTCACTCAGCCAGTTTAAACCCACGTGAAACCGAGTCCCCCATGGAAAACACTGACAAGCAGGTGGAAGGTGGGGTTTCAGGATTTAAAAAGTAAAAAATAAAACTGTTTTTTTTATAGACTATCACACTCCCTTAAGGCTGCCTTTAACAAAACTACCCCCCCACACAAATTTTTTCCCCCTGGACCAAACGGACCTTGAACATGCATTTTAAAAAATGCTGCGGACTAATTCCATGGCATTTTAAATATACTTATTAAAATTGCAGCTTTTGGGGCTGCTCATTATAAAAGGCCTAAAATGTAAGACGAAGAAAGAGAAATAATTTTGCAATGTTTTGGGGAAATTTTCGTTATTAGCTATTTAACCGCTTCGCCTTATTGGGGCTATGTGACCTTTTCCAACCGCGGCGTCACAAAAAGAAAAAACATGTCTTTATCTTGGTCAGAAAAGGACTTCATTTTTGAAAATTTTGGTTCTTCTTACCGCCAAGACTTCAGAGTTTAAAATCCAGCTTTGGGGCGTGTGTGTTTGTGGGGGGGGTGTGTGTGTGTGGTGTGTGTGGCGTGCTGCGTGCGTGCGTACGGCGTGGTGCGGCGTGTGGTGTGTTGTGTGGGTGTGTGTGTGGTGTGTGTGTGTGTGTTTTGTGTGGTGGTGTGTTGTGTGGGGGTGTGTGGGTTATCCCCTTGTTAGAAGAAGATATCCCCAAAAATTGGGTGCTTTGAATGTTTCTTTTTTTTTTCAAGATTTTAATTTATTTTTCTTTTTTTAAAAGAACATCCAAAACAAAAAACAATTTTTAATATTTAGTTTACATTTTGAATATATTATTTTTTTTTATTTTTATTTAGGGGCCTTGGTGCCTTAAAACGACCGAATGAAATAAAATCCATTTTTTAACGTTGCGTTCGTTTTTTTTTCTGCTTGTTTATTTTTTTAAATCAGAAAAAGCTTTTGAAAAGAAAGGATGATCCTTTAACCCAAAAACTATTTAATTAAATTTTAAAACACGGTTCCTTGGAGTTTGAAAGCAAAAGGGCTGCAGTAAAACAAAGCCAAATGATGCTGAAAATTTATTATGGCCCTTTATAAAAATCGGGTTACTTTGACTAAAAAGGGGTTCTTTACTGTTTGTAAATTCATGATTTAAGTGCCCTAGAAGCACTGCAATTAAGCAAAGACTGAAACTGTTGTTCTGGATTTCTTTTATTAGCTTTTAAATTATAAAATTTTGTTTCTGTTTTGAAAATTTAAAGGATAATCATTTACTCTTCAAGTTTTGTTTATGTTTGTGTTGAGCCTTAGGTGCCTTTAAATGGGTTACGAACAAGTCACCATCTTATTGGCCAACAGACAAACAATATTGGTTTGGGGTTTTTGAATAAGGTGTCGTTTAAAATAGGCCGTGGCCCATATTTACCACCCGGCCCTTTAAACCCCAAATGTGTCAAATGGTTTCCTTTTCTTTTAAAAATTTTAAATAGCCATTTGATGCTGTACATAGAATCCCATGGTAGCTTTACAAAAAATTAACCTTTAGTGAAAAAGAAATTAGTGAAGGAGGTGGGGTGCATTTTTAGGGGTTGAACTTACCCCCTTTCCCCTCGTTCGTTGTGTGATTGTCCCACCACAAATGTAAAAAAATCCTTTCCTCCACACACCCACACACACACACACCACACACACCACACACAACCCACACACCACACAACAAAACCCCACACAACACACACACACAAACCACCCACCAAAACCACACACACACCACACCCACACAACACACACACAACACCCAAACACACACACACCACACACACCACACCACAACCCCACACTATAATGTGGGGGACGAGGGGAAAACGGTTCAAACAAGCTCCTCCTCGTTAGGGAGATTGAAAGCATAAGCATAGATTCCGTTTGAACGGTTTTTAAAACAAAATATTTTATAATGTTAAATGTATGTGGGGAAATCCTTTAAAAGCAGTCATTTGCTGATCAATGCCCAAGGCAAGAGAGCTCCCAAACATCGGGTATTGATGGGTTATACGAGGGCGCTTCATTGTCTTTTCGTTTTTTTTCAAACAATTACCGTTCTTGATCATTTTAAGGTTTGTTAAATAGGTCAATTGGTCCTTATATGTAGATCTTTTCACTTCACTTAAAATTGTTAAGGTGGAAGAGGGTAGGGGGTGGGGAGGGTGTGTCATATTCTATCGTTAATGGATTAATACACTTCATCACTTGCATACTTCATTCACCCACACATAAACTGTCTGAATCACTATAGCGGAAGGACATTAAACCGACGACGACACACACACACACGAATGGAAATTTGACTTTCGTCAAAAACATTTATGATAAAAATATCACTTGCGACAATTTTTCATTCCAGGGCAGGCTGCATTTATTTTCTGTGATATTTTGACGCTCAACCGCGGCGACGTTTTTTCACTTAGCATAAAAAATCGTCGCTGTGAAATATTAACACTGCGACCATATTTCACGGGAAATGTTAACGCTAGCAGTAAGATTTCACGTGAAAATGTGTCGCAAGCGACAGCATTCACTGACTACAATATTTCACAGTGTCCTGTCGCAAAAAGCTGTCGCAAAATTTTGAGCGACAGTATTTTTATGGACAGCTACAATATTCTATAGGACATTTTTCGTGAAAAGTTGTAGCGCGACAATTTTTTTCCAGAAAATATTGTCGCTGCAACAATATTTCACGTGAAATGCTATCGCTGCAATACAATTCTACGGCGACAGTATTATATGCGACACCGGCATAGTTTTTACGCATGTAATTTTCTAGGGAGCAGCGACCAAGATCTGTAAAATATCAGAAAGTAGTAAGTTTTACGCATGTAATTTTCTAGGGAGCAGGGACCAAGATTTGTAAAATACAGAAAGTAGTAAGTTTTACGCATGTAATTTTCTAGGGAGCAGCGACCAAGATATGTAAAATAACAGAAAGTAGTAAGCTACATTGGCGGTTTGAAGTCCACATCGGTCTACCATAATGTGAACTAGTTTTGCCATGGCGAAAGGCACGTGTTGTTTGTGGGCCGTTGTTCAGGTGGCCATTGTTGGACTGATCATCACCAATCTACAGACTCATGGGAGTTCCGCAGGACTGACCAAGTGAGTGAGTTTTGACCACAGTCTGAAGTCTGTCTCTCTGTCTACGTATCAATGTGTCTATCTATCTATCTGTCGGTCTGTCTATCTATATATTTATCTATCTATTTATATGTGTACCTATCGGCCTGTTTGCATAATCATCGTTATGCTCGGGTAGTCTATGTTGTTGTTGTTGTTGCTGTGTGTGTGTGTGTGTGTGTGTGTGTGTGTGTGTGTGTGTGTGTGTGTGTGTGTCTGTGTGTGTGTGTGTGTCTGTGTGTGTTGTTGTGTTGTGTGTCTGTGTGTGTGTGTGTGTGTGTGTGTGTGTGTGTGTGTGTGCGAGGAGAGAGAGAGAGGAGAGAGAGGAGAGAGAGAGAGAGAGAGAGAGAGAGAGAGGAGAGAGAGAGAGAGAGAGAGAGAGAGAGAGAGAGAGAGAGAGAGAGAGAGAGACTCTACATCTCTGTGCCTCAAACAAGGATGTTACATCTTTGCCGTCGGCTGTTGGTTGGTTTACTTGTGAGCAGGATTTTTAAACACACACACACACACACACACACACACACACACACACACACACACACACACACACACACACACACACACACACACACACACACACACACACACACACACACACACACACATCACGGAAGTGATCTTAATCAAACTTAATGAAAAAATGGAATGCGACCTACGAACAAACCTTTGACATGATCGGATGGATCCGTGTGATGGATCAGGATCAAACAGCTGATCCAGGACAGTTCAGTCAGTTTAATACAATGCAAGGGGAGTAACTGCTCTTTGACCCATTCCGGCTTTTGACTTCGTCTGGCGAGGAAAAACACATCCAGGGTCTGTTTCACATTATTGATCAGATAATTACAAACTCTTCACTAAACGTAAATAAAATGGAATAAAGTTTTTGTTATTGTTATAACTAATCGTGAAGTAATGTTATCATCGAATATTAAAACAGTCTGTTGATATAAACTTTGATATTCTATGTTGCGCAAATTCTGGTTACAACATTCGAGAGAAGTAACTTCTTTACTAGTCAGCTCCCTTATTAACATTTCTGTTTTCATTCATGAACTGTCAAAGGATGGAACCTTGGTTGAAGTATAAGCTCTTTTAGTGTTCTTTGCTTTGTTTATTATGCTGTGCAGTATCATAGTACAATGCCACTACAATTGCTATTGTTATTATTATTATTTAGATTTAAATCCCATTCAGTCGTGATCGACAACGAATATATGTGCTTATGCACTTCAGGACCTGGCTATGACTGCAGAACTTCACTCTTGCATGTTTCACTGTACTGTGGGAAACTGCTTTCAGTTCAGTTAAGTGATTATTTTAACGTCTGTTCATCATTGATGATATTTGACGATATCAAAAGGCAACAGAGATCACTGAGAATGTCATACCTACTGTCTCTGGTCATTTTCTCTCTCACCTCTCTCTTTCACGTGTTAGGATATAGACACTCCACTAAGAACACTTCTGAAAAGACTAACAAAATCACATCAGTCTGCTCAACTCTGACTGGGCAAGAACGTGTGCGATGTCGTAATACACGTGTCACATAAGATATGGTCAACGGTTTCAGCATATGCAGTATTTATACCTTTTAATTTGTGTCACCCTGTTAACATTGGGCAGTCTAGTAGTATGTGATGGACAGAAGCCTCGGTACGCTATGCATGTGCTATTCTGTGATTAGCTATCACACACTATTTCACGCTATCGTTATTTAAAACGGACCTTTTTCCTCCCCACAGGAAAAGCACAACTAGCGCCACGATGAACGTGACCCTGAGCTACAGAAACCTTGACCTTGGGACTGACCTCATCCTGAACTGCCTCAACCGTTCCCTGTCTCTGCAGTTCCACGTCCGATCGGGAGCCATCCACCTCAACGTCTCACTCACACCGTGGGACACAGGCCAATGCCGGGTAGAGAACAGTAATATGCCAATCCTAACTCAATTTCGCCCTCAACCAGTTTTCGGGCGAAAGTGCCCTAGGATTGGCATATTACTGTTTCTCTGACAAGTAAGACTTCAATAACCAAAAAATAACGATTATCTACAAACAAACATACTGTGTAGGATTATCCGTTTTCAATACTAATTTACTAAACTTGCTTGTCTTTTAAAACTAAGTTATATTTTTGACATAAAATCCGCACACTTATTCTGACTAATTTCTACCTACAAAACTTTGTATAACAGACAGGCTGACACGAGGCTGAAACCTGATCACTTAATTTACGGCTGGCGCAGACAAGAGGCCCGTTTACAAACTGCGACCAAAAAATCAATAAAACACCTTGCGGGCCCAGTAGGCTCGCGGCGCACTTGGCTAGGTTAACTTGCAACATATTGCATCAGCAAATGTTCTAGACTGCCACGTGACACTAGGCCTACCACGTCGAGGCCGCCACGTTGGCAAGAGCCGACCGGTTTCGTCATTCTTTCTCAGGCTGCCGCACAAGAAGGTTGGTTTTTGACTGTGCTCCGGTGTAACCACTGGGTGTTATTCTAAAATGGCTAACCGGTTTACCGAAGAACAGAATCATGCTATTCAAGATCACAGGGCTTACTTTACTAGCATGTTAGAGTATTTGTCGAAAAAAGAATTAGGTGAAGTATGTTCTCTGCCAGTGAAACCGAAAAAGAAGCATTGCTTTTTTGGAAGGAACAGGAAAGGAAAAAAGTGAACCGACTGCTTTGGAAATGAACGCCTATCTTCAAGGTTTGTTGGTTCAAGGAAATGAAAACGTTGAAGGCAATATTGTTGACCGAGATATAGACAATTTCAATACGTGTTTGACTATCGATGAGATGGTTCCTTATCTAAGAAATGGCGCTGCATTGTTGAAAGTTGGCCAAAGCAAAACAATCCATCATGCGTTGATTGTTGGGCGTTGGCTTGAGACAGCTAAAGCCATGTTTAAAAAACAAAAAACGCATCGAACATGGAGTTCATTTCTTAAGACGCAGGTAAACATGGCTGATTCGCATGCTAGAAAACTTATTCAACTTTCTGTGTGTGTTTTTATAACTATCCTAAATTTCACAAGCTAGGAATCAGTATAAATGAACTGTGTAGCAAACGTCAAACTATCATTAGACTTATGCAACTGAATGACGATTTTCGGGAGTTCTGGCAAACAAACTAGATAGGGATAGGCAGACCTTAGTACATCTACCAGTATGGAGAGGAGTAGTGTGTAGCCAGCACTATCTCCATATAAATGCTCCAAATATACAATGACGGGTGTACTAACTACTGGCGATTAGAGCCGCCATAAAAGCTCGGCTACAGCAGTAACTGCTGTAACTCTGCCAAAGCCAGTTGCAAGCCTGGTTGAGAAAAGGGGAGCACAGCAAACTAGGCCAAGTGATCATATATGATCGCTTGACCTGCAAAGCGCGGCAGCACCTGCAAAGCTCAGCGGCAAACTAGGTCAAGCGATCATATATGATCACTTGGCCTAGTTGATTGAGGTTGCGCGTGGGACAACCTGTTTAGTCACAAAGCAAGAAGTGGTCCTAGTAGTTCTACTTCTTGTTTGTTTGTTGGTGTTTGTGTGTTTTGTCCCACCCCACGCATGCACACCCCCACCCCACCCCACCCTGCCCACCCCCACGCATGCACTCAAGTCACTTCTAAGTTCTTAACTCAAGTCACCCCAAGTCACTTCTAAGTTCTTACTCAAGTCATCCTCAAGTCACCCCAAATCACTTCTAAGTTCTTACTCAAGTTGTCCTCAAGTCATCCTCAAGTCATCCCCAAGTCACTTCTAAGTTCTTACTTAAGTTGTCCTCAAGTCATCCTCAAGTTCTTACCCAAGTTAACCAAAGATCATAACTAAGTCATCCTCTAAGTACAACCAAGTTCTTATTCAAGTTATCTTATAATTATAAAAAAAACAATCTAGTTTTTATCTTAAATAGTAGATGCCTAATATAGTAACACACACGCCTCAAAAACGGTCATTGGCGGGGATGTCTGCTCAGTGTCATTGGCGTGAGATCGTCAGCATAGATCTTTAATGAAGTTCTTACACCCCTAAGAAAACCGCTTTGATTAACAATTCTGGTCTATGGAAATGTTTTTTATAGACCCATGTCTTTATTTATTGACTTCATCATTTTAAACAAATAATAATCCGCCATGATCTATTTTTATCAAAAATTTTTTAAAATATTATTCCATTTGAAATGGATGAAAATGATCTTTTGGTGTTGGCGGTGTTGGCCTACTTTTATGTTCAACTTCTGTATTTAGTGGTGGAGATTGCTCAGAACTGTTTTGTTTTTGTTGCCATTGTTTATTATATTTTATAACCGTAATAACCGCCCCCCAGCAGCAGCAAGGGCGCCAAAAATGGCAACAGTTTTTTAAGTTCAATATTCCATGAAGGGCCCTTTTGGCGCTGTAGGTCTTGAATCATATGGAGTTTTTATAGCTGGCATTGGAATCAACTGTTGGCGTTGGCGGTGTATGTTTTCATTATGAGTATATTCTGGATTGTAACTTTAATTTTCTTTGTCTGTTTAAACCTTGCTAAATCTTTTTTTCCCGCCGCAACACGCCCAGGATGCTTTTTTTTCACTCGTCACTATCTCTAAACCCGATTCAGTGTTTTCTGGTTCAATGTTCCTGATTCTGCTGATTTCCGACTCGTCATTTTGAAGGAAATAAAAAACATATGATTAAAAGTAATTAATCCCATGATTAACGGCGATAACAATGTTCCAAATCTGTAATATAGATCACAGCTTAGAGACTCTAATGAACTTTGTTTTAAAACTGGATTTTTGCGTTAAATCATACGTAAGATCTTGTTCCAGAATCAATGGGAGCAAATCTACTGACTAGTTTAGTGTACAAACTAAAAACCGTTTGCCCAACGCTTTTAACCATTCTCGACCCCAGCTGCGCTCATACCTGTTGTGATACTTTATAATGTCTTGTGGCGACATCTGTTGTATCTGTTCTATGCTGAATTCAGGTTCCGAGGAACTGTTTTGTTTTTCCACATGCTGCCAAAGAATAAAAACCATTCCTTTTTGGGATAATAGCTTGGCATCAACTTCTTTAATTTGTAAGTCCAAGACAGTGTAGGCCGCTCTGTAGCTCTAGCAGATCATCGCTGTTCATGTTTTTTATTAATTATAATTATTTTATTTTTAAAAATGAGCACCGAAAAAACTATTGCCAACCTTGTATACCATTCTGCTGTTATTGGAGGGCTAAGTGTAGGATACTCAATGCTTGGTAAAAGCCTGTTAAAAATAAAACCGGCAGATCTTGGCAAACTAGACTTTGAGGATTCAGCAAAGCTAATCGCTATTATTACAGCTTCATTTGCTACGAAAGATTTTCTAGTTAAGCAAGGAATAATTCCAGAGAATATAAATATGTAAAAAAAATACATTTATAAAAAATGGCTTCACTCGTAATGATGATAGGCGGCGCTGTGGTTAATGCGCTTGCTTTTAGCGGAAGTAATTACGCATTTAGTAAACTACGGGATGACGGTGAGAGAAAAAGACATAACAAAGCTGTGGAGCAACTATCTGCAGCACAAGATCGCTATGAAAAGCAGAGAATTGAGCAGTTAGATTTTATTAACGACACACTGAAAAAACAGGGACATGCAGCTTACACATTTAAAGATGTTGATCAAGCGATAAAAGAATATTATCTAGTAACAGGCAAACCAATCGAGACATTGCCCCCACCAAAATTCAGTGACTTTTATCATCCATCAGAAAAAAAAAGATGCAAGAAATCGCGTTTATTGTCGTTGGTATGACTGTTGTCTATTTTGTTGCGCATAATATTGGCTGAATAAAAATGAACAAAATCTATTATTCGCCAAAAGGATATTGGAAGGGAATCACGGCAATTAAAAAGCTAAGCCAAGCAGCGGGAGTCAGCGAACAAACAGCAAAAGAATGGTTATCTAAACAAGCGATTTGGCAAATTTATGTACCTGCACCTAGACGAATACAGAGACCACACTTTGTGAATACAATACCGAACGACACCCATCAAATGGACCTTCTATATTTACCCCATGATACGATTAGACGAAAAAGATTTAAGTACGCACTCACAGTCATTGACATAGCTTCAAGATATAAAGATGCAGAACCATTAACACAAAAGAGTGCTTCTGCTGTTGCTGTCGCCATACAACTGATATACCAACGAGGCCCGCTAACTTACCCTCGCATGGTTCAAGTCGATGATGGAAAAGAATTTAAAGGTCAAGTGAATCAATTATTGTTAAAACATAGAGTTACCATTAAAAGAGGCATTCCAGGAGTTCACAGATCACAGGCTTTAGTCGAAAACTTTAACAAACAGTTAGCTGAAAGACTTTTTTCCTACCAGTATCACAGAGAGCTTATTGACAATTCTCGCAACACAGAATGGGTTAGAAGACTGCCCTCGGTTTTGGCGCGCAATGAATAATGAAGAATTTAAAGGGCTAAAACCAGTACAAGCAATCAAAAGAAAAACAATAAATGTTGCTGAAGACTCCAGTACACACAGCAAACTATTACCGTTTGGTTTGAAAGTAAGGTACCTTTATTTACCGGCGGAAGCAGAAGGGGACACTCGCATCAGGGCAACCGATCCAGTTTGGAGTGTTGATCCGTATGAAATAAAAAGAATTGTAAAGATGAATCCGCCCGTGTATTATTTACGAGAAACTGACACAACAAAACAACCAGCCCCCCAAAGATCTTTTGTGAAAGAAGAACTGCAGATAATCCCACCAGACACAGTTCCGCTTTAATTAATTTACGGTTCTATAATGTCCACTTGCTATGAAAACTCTGGATTAACAAAAACACGTTTTGTGTTTGTTCTATCTAATGACTTCTTTGTTACAACAGTTGTGTTGATTTCATGTAGATTAGATCGTAGTTTTACGTTGTCATGATGAAAAGTCTTATTGTCAAACAATGCTTCTTTATAGTTGTCATGCGATATGCTCGACTGCACAACACTGCGAGATATTCCTTTTGCTTTCTTAATGGTTTTCTCCTGGCTCGAAATACTGTACATTTTCGACCTTAAACCAATAAACTCCTTAATCACCCCTCCAGATAATTCATCCTTCATCTTTCCTAAAACCTTCTTGTTAGTAATTGAATGTAAAGGGGAATCTTTAGGGTAATCAGATGTATCATACCATCCCGCATGCCCTTTAGCTACTTCTAATTCCATCTCTTTATAGATGTCGTCAGTAGGGATATCTATAACAAAACTATCTGTATCTGTGTAAAGCACTCTGGACTCTGGATACGAGGGTTTAAAGTAGTCATAAAGAAATTCCAACATCAAAAGCTTTGATAATTCTAAAACAGTAAACCCAATAAATACAGGTTTGTCCAATTTGACTTTCTTTTTTTTCATCATTATGCCAAAAAGGTGATCATGAAATCTTCTAAAGTCCTGATAATTAGGTTTTGAAGTCAGCTTAATTGCTTCGTTCTCTTTGGTGACCAATCTGACATCTTTACGCTTGTGCGGATTCTCCATAGTCTTTCCGAAACAGCTGTTGTTCATCAGCTTGAAAAAGTCTTTTTCTGAAGCATCTGTGGATTTAGTTCTGAGATCAGTGTTCTTCATGATGTATGGTTTCATGAACTGTTCTTGATCAAAAGCGATTATACGATGAACAGCTGTCAACTTCAAACCATGTCTTAAATAAAATTGTAGAAGTCTGTAATGACAGACATAATTTTTTTTTTGCCGCGAAGATTAAGCACAAGTTTAGGCGGCTCTCTTGGATTCATCTTTA
>JAFLJL010005353.1:100216-120116 GCA_018398815.1 Conus ventricosus
AGAGCAGCAGAATCCTTAAAATCCTGATAGTTTTTTGCTGTCTCTCCTTGACGTAAATGTTTTTTTTTGCGGTTTCTCACTTCGTTGTTTTTGCTGTGTTTCTATTTGTCATTTTATCGGTGTTTCCTTTGCCTTTGGGCTTGTTTGTCAGTCTTTTTTGCTGAGGGCCACTCTTCTGTTGCTCCGCGGGGCGATGGTACTGGCCCCGAGCTGACTGCTGCAGCATAAGATTTATAAATTGGCTGTTCGGCAGTCTGAGTGGCAACGCTGACCATTGTTGACATTTTGTTTATCGTTATGATCAGGTCAATTTTTTTCATTTTGGTTTTGTAAAGTTTTCTCTAAGTTAAAAACTCGATTGCACAATTTTTCTATTACTGTTTTCAGGTCAGTAACAGTGCTACTTACAGTGTTTTCGCTAGACCGGCTAGCAGGCCTGTGACTAGAAGATTGAATCATTCCACAGGTCGTTTGGCCCAAGGGAATAAAACGGTCCTCAGCTCTCGGTTTTCGTTCTCTCTTGTTGTTGGCTGATTTGTTCTTTCTTTGATCGCTGTTGTCCAAAATCAAAGTGTGTGTGTGTGTGTGTGTTGTGTGTGTGTGTGTGTGTGTGTGCTAGAGAGGGAGAGACAGAAAGAGAGAGCAAAGTACACGTGCGTGTGTGTATCTGAAAATGGTATCCCATTCACACACAAACACACACACACACACCACACACCACACACACACACACACACACACACACACACACACACACACAACGCACACACACACACACACACATACACAAGGAAACAGACACACACACGCACGCACGCACGCACGCACGCATGCACGCACACACACACACACACACACACACACACACACACACACACACGCACGCACACACACACACGCACGCACGCACGCACGCACGCACGCACGTACACACACACACACACACACACACACACGCACGCACGCACGCACACACACGCACGCACGCACGCACACACACACACAACACACACACACACACACACACACACACACACACGCACGCACCACACACACACGCACACACACACACACACACACACACACACACACACACACACACACACACACACACACACGGACACACACACAAGATGGCGCCTGCAGACAGCAACCGATCGTTCAGTGCTGTGGATGCTACAATGTTTCGATCAAAGCAAGCAAAGGGAAACCACACCAGGATCCGGAAAAGTTGTATACCGGTACTGTGTGCAAAGGGATGCACTAAGGATGTGCTGGCGGAGCACGGAAGCGAGGAGGGGACAGATTGTAGATCTGAGGGGAGGAGACCGTTCCGTTTGTCCTTTGTTAAGGAGGGGCTGGAGCCTAGGTCCAGAGACACCAATGCTCCTGCAGACTGCATCAAGTCCGTGAGTACCTCACAGATCTTTGCTCTGATCGAAGGCACAATCACATCTCTGCGAGATCAAGTAGCCGGTCTGGAAGAACAGATGAGATCGCTACATGAAAAAAATTGACAGAAAGGACATAGCTAGATCTAGCATAGCAACACAGACGGAGCCTTTCCCCTACCTCTCCTATGCAGAGGTAGCTAGAATTCCATCAAAGTTGAAAACAGCTCCTCGGGATGCTCTGTTGGTCGAGGCAAATAAAACAGAAAAGACGCAGAGCAGAATTGTACAGGAAAGTGGACAAAACAAAAAAAATAGAAGAAAATGATAACGCGAACAAAAATGACGTCAAGTCTTCTTTTGCGTCATAAGCCGAAGTCGAAGAAGCAGTGCAAGAAAAATGACGACAATAGCCTTAAGGTCGAGTCCAGAGACAAACAAAACGCCAATGACTTAAAGGTCAAGTCCAGAGACAAACAAAATGTCAACAACTTTAAGGCCAAGTCCAGAGACAAACCAGATCCAACTTTAAAGGGCCTTCCCAACATATTATATGTGAATGACGCTATTATAAAGAAAGTCAACACAAACAGACTAGGGAAGTCCTACGGATGTAAGGTGCATCAGAGTAATGCAAGAATAATAAATGACATCAAACCAGCAGTGGCCAAAGCAAGTGCATCTGCCAAGACACCTCCTGATGCTTTACTCATACATGTTGGATCCAAGGACCTAGAAACAGAACCAGCAGCAACATGTTCCGGAAGAATGGCAAAGTGCGTGAGGAGTATCAAAGAAGAAAATCCTGATCTGGCCATCATAATCAGTAAGATGGCTCCTACATCACACCCCGAACTCAATATCAAAGGGGACTTGTACAACGCACTTTTAGTGTCAGAGCTGAATGATGACAAAAACATCACCTTCATCACTCACTCCAATCTACAAGCCGCCCACTTCAACCTCCGTGATGGGCTACATCCCACTGCTAGAGGAGCTAGCATCCTAGCGGGGAATATTGGCCGGCATCTGATGAACCTCTTCTGGGAACGGCCCCGGAAGACAGCGCGACGTCCCCGGTACCTGCGCCCCACTCCCTTCCCAGAGGATTTGTTCTACGGCTCTGCTTGGTCCAATAGGTTCAATGTCCTATACAACTGGTGACACTTCTTGTTTTTGTTTTTGTTCGGAACAAATGTAGCATACCAGCCTACGTCTGTGTGTAGCTAAGCTCCAACTGTGTTTAAGAAACAATTTTTATTTGTTTAGTTCTCTTTTCTTCAAATATGAAATTTAAGAACAATATAAAAATTCTGCAATAGAACTGCCGCTCTCTCTATTCTAATATTGACTGCTTACGTCAATTTTTAGTGTCATCTGACTGCCACGTTCTCTTATTCCAGTCTGTTAATATCAGTAAGAACAAACTACCTAGATTGGAACAGTACTACTATCCACCAGTAGTAGATACAGATAACAATTGTGATAGAGTAAATTGTGCTATCTATATTCACAATGGACTACAGTATTGTGACAAACAATCACCTGTGTCTAGTGGATTACGTGGGATTTTTTCATGTGCTGTAACTGTCAAGTTTTCGGACTCCTTAAAAGTAAATTGTGCTTCTGTATATTTACCTAAGGGTCCAGATGAAGCTAATACTGAATGGATGAAAAATATCAAGAATGATAATGATAAATGGTTAGTAGGAGGGGATTTTAATGCTCATTCTCCTTTCTGGGAAAAAAGTGCACACAGGTCAGTAGTAATAGGTTTGTGGAAAATGTTGTAGACTCAACTTTATGTTTACTCAATGATGGTTCTTATACCAGAGTTCCTGATGTATCTACACATAGACCTACTGCTATTGATTTAACTTTGGCCTCGCCTAAAATGGCTTTGTCGTGTGCATGGGAAACTTATACTGAAACTCTTGGGAGTGATCACATACCAATCGTCATTACAATTAATCAGTCCCATAATTTTGAAGACACAAAACCTGATGATACAATCCCAAGGTCTGATTATAAAAATGCCAAATGGTCTCAATTTTACAAGACACTTGAAGATCTAGATATAAGCTTGTCTCCAGATGATGATATTGATACAATGTATGACACGTTTTGTACTTCTGTTCTAAAAGTGTCTGATTTATATATTCCTAAATTGAAGAATCAGGGATCTAAAGGGGGTAAACATCTCGGTAATGTTTGGTGGACTGAAGATTGCGATAAGGCAGTTAATGAGAAAAAACGGTTATTCAAGGAATACGTGCACATTAAGAAAATTCAAGATAAGAAAATGGTAGATGAAAAATTTAAGGAAATGAAACACTCAAATACACATAGTAATAGAGTTATGGAACAAGCCAAAAAGGATTATTGGGATAATTTTTGCAAAAAAAACACATTCGATCATAAAGATAGTAGAATGGTATGGAAAGAGATAAAAACGCTAAAAAATGGAATCAAACTCCCAGAATATCCTATCATTCTTAATAATAACAAGTCACCATCATCCACAGACAAAGCAGAAGCGTTTGTTGACCAGTTTGCTAAAGTAAGCAGGTTAGATGGGTTGTCTGAAAACCAAAGAAAATTTAGAGAGGATAAAGAATTTACCCATGTCTTAAATGATGTATCTGATAATGACACAAGCAACATCAACGCCCCAATTACATTACAAGAGGTGAAAGATGCCATAGATTCTCTCCCAAACAAAAAAACAGCTGTTGGGATTGACGCTATTTCTAATGAAATGATTAAACATTTTCCAGACAAATGGATAAGCATGTTACTTATTATATTTGAAAAAATGCTGGCGCTCCGGTCATTTGCCACAAATATGGAAAGAATCAGTAATAGTACCGATGCACAAGGAAGGTAAACTGAAAGAAAGTATAGATAGTTACAGACCTATTTCATTAACCTCTCAGGTCTGTAAACTTTATGAAACAATTGTTTTAAATAGATTAAACTACTTTTGCGAAAAGAACAAAGTTATCCCAACAAACCAAGCAGGTTTTCGGAAGGGTAGAAGTGGTATTGAACACTTGGTCAAACTTACCACTCAAATTAAACATCAGTTTTCCAGGAGAAAATGTTTACTAGCGACCTTTCTTGATATCACTAAAGCTTATGACCAAGTATGGCATTCCCGTCTGCTTTATAAACTTAAAGAGATTGGACTATCAGGAAACATTTACGATTTTCTTAAAGACTTCTTAGAAAATAGATATATCAGAACGAAGGTAGGGAACTCATATTCCACTAGAAGGGAAAATTTAAACACATGGGCTTTCCCCTCAGGATCTGTTATTGCACCCTTTATTTTTTAGAAAATTTTGATGTACGATTTACCCACAAAATTAAACTAAAAATATAGAATTAGGAATAGAGTTTGTTTAAAAACTTACCCGCCAATGACATTGACAAACAAAGCACATGACAAACACGATGCATTTCAACCACTTGGGTCTTCTTCAGGCAAAAGGGAATAAATCACATTTAACATGGGGGACAGTACAAACAAAGAACGAAAAAGCAAAAAAAAATGACTCATCCGTTTTCGTCCATGTGGTTGGTGGGCGGAAATGACATGGGGCCAGGGGGGGATCTTGGGGGAGGAAACAGGAGGGGGGGGGGGGGGGGGGGGGGGGGGGGGGGGTTGCGTCGGGGGAGGGGTGTGTGTGTGATGATGGGTTGGTGTTAGTTTATTGGGTGGTGTGGTATCTTTGTGAATGGTTGTGGTAATGGTGGATTGATCTGAGTCAGGGAGGAGGGGGGGGGGGGGGATAAATGTGGGGAAAGAATGGGGGGGGGGGGGGGGGAATTGGTGGATTTGGGGAAGGAAAAAAAAGAGACTAGGAGGGTGCTGTACAGATGAAGGGTGAAGGGATTGGTGGTGAGGTTTCGTGGAGTGTATATATATACTTTAATACGTCTCCCCAAACTAGGATATTAGCGAAGGGGATTAGACAGGCTGGGACGATAGATAAGTTTTTCACGCATACAAGTTTTTT
The DNA here is from genome assembly GCA_018398815.1 of Conus ventricosus. NCBI lineage: Eukaryota > Metazoa > Mollusca > Gastropoda > Neogastropoda > Conidae > Conus > Conus ventricosus. Next base: position 105,630 of record JAFLJL010005353.1, read on the forward strand.
GTGGTGGTGTGTGTGGTTGTGTGTGTGTTGTGTGTGTGTGTGTGTGTGAGTAGGGGGTGGTGGGATGGGAGTGAGCGAGGGGTGGTGTACAACATCAGAAAACATCAGACACAAACGATAACAAACAACCCCAACCCCCAAAAAATTCCGATAAAACAAAACCGCTGGACTACAATCAACAAAAATAACTTTTAAGCAAAATAAATACAGAAAAAATATCTTCACAGACATTTCCTGATAAATGGCAGAATGCCTTGAGAGGGACCATTTGAAAAAAACATGATCTCCTTGTCAATTTTGTTTCCCCCCCCATAGCATTTTTTTGCAGAGCTTAAAATTTTTTCAAAAGCATCCAGTTTCAATGATGGAAATTGAAACGAAGTTTCTGTATGGCAATCATAATGTGCGATTTGTGCTTTTTGAAATGAATCAATACTAAAGAGGGTTATTTTGTGTCTGAAAATGAAAAGCGCGTTTTTTCGCCCATTTCGAAATATTCCCAAGCGAAGTTTTTTAAAATTTGTTGACTCCTTTCGAAATAACGGGATGGGGGAAAGGGTTTTTACCCTCGTTCCATTTTCAGCGCCTTTTTTCGCACATCTGTCAGCAAGTTCATTGCCCGAAATTCCACAGTGTGAAGGAACCCAGAGGAAAGTTATATCTGTTCCTTTACATATCAAGACGTGGATTAAATGTTGAATTTCCTTTAAAATAAAGTTATCTGAATTTGAATTAAAAAACTTGATCGATTGTAACACTGACAGCGCAATCTACACAAAACAATACTTGAAAAATTGACTGCGGTAAATCAATTAGAAATGTCAACGCCATAAGTATCGCTATCATTTTCAGCTACGAATATGGAGCGATATTTTCCAATGAAATATGCTTTTTGTACTTTCAGCGATGGAATAACAAATGCTGATCGGCCTCTTTGTTACTCGTCAACGATCCATCTGTGTACACCTTAAGATGGTTGGAATATCTGTCTTGCATTTGCATCTTCGTTAAATATGACAAGATGTAAGGCTGATTTGCTTTCTTTGTATCAGTGTAATCAAGATCAAACTTCGCCCTCTTTCTTTCCCACGTTGGAATGGGATCTATAAGGGACGTTTTTGACAAAGACTTAACATCTATATTACTTTTCTTAAACAAATCAGTAGTGTAATGAACTGATAGTGCACAGAGAGGCAATATTTTTTGCTCTTTTTGGATAATCACTCTCTGGGTTTTATAGATATTTCCGTTTCATTTACACCTTCCATGGTTGAACATTTCATGAAATATTTTGCAAGTGATAGATTCCTATATTCATTTAAAGGTTTAAAACGTCATTTCTCTGTATGTCCTCAAAGTGGAGGTATATACCGGAACTCCTAGGCATAATTTGAAGGCTTTGCTATCCACACTTTGTAGTTTTTGTAACAAATATTTAGGTGCGCTAAAGAAAGCCTCTTGGGCGTATGATAATTTAGAACGAATTAATGCCAAAGCAAGAGTTTAAATGTTTTTTCCATCTTGGCACCAGCTTTGCTTGCTCAAAATTTTCAGAAAATTAAAGTTTTTCTTGCCCTGTTTAAAAGGTAATCATATGGATATTCCATGTGAGTTTCGATGTGAAAATGGACACCTAAGAATTTAATTTAAGTGTACGTATGTAAGTGTTATCCCATCCAGCTTAAAAGATGGTAAATCAGAGGGATCATCCCCATTGTTGAATAAAACCATATGAGTTTTTCATGGGAAAGCTTTAGACCATTTATAAACAAGTGTTTGCTAAGGTTATCAAGCTCTGCCTGATAAAGTTTTCTGTGGTAATTTATTGCTCTTTTGGGTGTGCTTTTTCTCATACTAGTATTTATCCACATACACAGACATCGGCTTATTGTACAACTGTAGCATTTTTAGTTACATGTTTTGGAAGATCATACAGCAAAATATTAAATAAGCATTGGAGATATTACAGAACCTTGAGGAATACCCATATCCAATGGTTTAAAACTGGAGTATGTTTTGTACTCTGACCTGTAAACTTCTTTGTGTTAGAATTCTTTAATATAACTGTAAAAATTACCTGAAATCCCAATCGCCTTCAATTTGTATAACAATCTAGCATGCCATACACTATCAAAAGCTTTTCTAATATCAAAGAATGTAGCCAGAACACTCTTCCGTCTGGCAAACTGATATTTGATTTGAGTTGTTAACTTTACGATATGATCAGTGGTAGATCTTCCCTTTATAAAGCCTGCTTGATTAGTAGGTATTATATGATTTTTGTTACAAAATTAGATAAGTCTATTAAGTACATTTTTTTCCATAAGTTTTGCAACATGAGAAGTCAGAGCGACAGGTCGATAACTGTCGATGTTTGTGACAGGCTTTCCTTGCTTTATAATTGGGATTACTATTGACTGTTTCCAATAACTGGCATAAGACCATCTATCCAAATCTTTTGAAATATTTTTAATAAAAAGAGAAAAAAGTTTTCTGGCAGTGTGTTGTAACATTTGATTTGAAATACCGTCCAGCCCTACTGACGATGTTTTATGCATTTAAAAGAGACGGCATCCTTTAATTCTTGTGTGGTTATGGGTGCATTTATGAAATGGTCATTGTTTGGAATTGGTTCATCATAAAGTTCTGTTTTTTTCTTGCTTTTCCCGATGTTGTCTGCATTCATGCTGAAGGCTTTCCAGGCGCATGGTCTTAGAAAATATATTAGCAAAAGCTTCGGCTTTTTCATATGGAGTTGGGAATTTCTTAGTCTCCAAATTAATAGGATATCTTGGAATATTTTATCCCTTTTTTCATAACTTGAAACTTTTTCCATACCTTTTGAAGATCTTTTGCTGGGAACTTCTCTTGCGCAAAATGATGACCAATAAAGCCGCTTTGCTTTTGCAATAACTCTGCTAGAGTGTGCCTTTGCTTTCTTCATTTCTTGATGATTTTCCTCACTTTTGTTTTTAATATATCCTGTATTTAAGCTTCTTTAAAGCTACAGCTTCTTCACAATCTTTTGTCCACCAGACATTCCCAGCATGACGTGTTTTTTGTATATGATTAGATTTAGGTATGGAACCATCTGCAGCGAAAAGTATCAGTTTGTTGAAATTTGAATACATATTATCCACACTCTCTTCTATTCCACAAACATCTACATCTATGCTGGTAAGGAGAGTTTGATACTTGTCCCAGTCGGCAAATTTATAATTGTATTTGGGAATTTTGTCCTCTGGTAATTCCTGAATATTATACATTTCATTGACTGTTATTATGATCGGCAAATGATCACTTCCGAGAGTATGTCCTCGTAAGTTTGCCAAGTGCAATCAAAAGCTAACTGGGGAGAAATCAAAGATAAGTCTAAAGCACTTGCTTTATGTGTAGAAATATCTGGAATTCTGGTTACACTTCCATTTTGAGCATAATACAAATCAGAATCGACAACATTTTCAACAAAACGGTTGCTGGTTACAGTAGAACAACCCTTTTCCCAAAAAGGAGAGTGTGCATTGAAATCACCGGCAATCAGCCATTTTTCATTAGTGTTTTGTATTGCATTGTAGCCACTCAGTGTTTTGGTCAGATATACAGAGACAACATTGAGAACAATGCTGTTAAGTTTCACATGGCCGCGCATGAATATAAGCGTGGTAGATCAGATGGTGCAGGTGATGGACAGTGAACATATTCTGTACCTTCTCTGATATAAATAGCCGTGTTGATTTTTTCTTTTGAATCAGAAACTCTGTTATGTACTGGAGGGTAGTAAAGTGAGGTACCTTCGGTAATTTGGATTTGCATACATTTAGAGATTGCAAAACCAATATATGATAGCTATGGTCTGCTAGATGTTGAATTAACACGCTTCATTTGTCAGTACCGTTCTGGCATTCCATTGTAAAATTCTCATTGATTTATCAGGCATGTCACTGATGAAATATCAACAATTCAACTTAGTATAAAGAATTAAGAAAGGAAGTAATGTTCCAAATTGAACACAAAGATGGGAAGGATGAAATGAATATGAATACGTTTGAATGTCTGTTGATTAAAGCAGGCACCGAAGCCTTATAACATGAGAGAGAGAAGAGAGAGACAGGAGAGAGACATAAGAGAGAGAGAGAGAGAGAGGTGAGAGAGAGTGAGAGGAGAGAGAGAGAGAGAGAAGGAGAGAGAGAGAGAGAGAGAGAGGAGAGAGATAATCTTCAAGATAACGATGATTTTCCAACAGTTCAAATGAAATCAGTCAGACAAGATTGTGCCTGAGCTGAAATTAGACCAAATCTACGTCCTTGTATAATGTTCTGCCCCAGCCAGATCTTGACCTAGCGCCAGTTTCTAAGGGCATCGTAATAGTTCCACCACGCGCCTCTGTCATGCGAAAAAGGTAGATCACTATGTCTTGGGTTAGGATGAAAAAACCCGGGGTGGATGCAGCACGATGCGTCTTGCTGTCTTCCTCGGTGTCTTCCAGAGCAGCCGTCGGATGTGTCTTCCCAGGTTGCCGGCGAGCGTACTGGCTCCTCTTCGGGTCGGATGGATGTCGTCTCTCAGCGTCCTGGCGTTGGGATGGAGATTGCCATGGTTGATGAAAGACACTCTGGAAATACCGAAGAGTTCAGAGGTCGTCAGAGCGTTAACAGATCTCGTTTCATTTCCAGCTCTGAATTCCTGACCGGGGCGATTTTGCTAATGATGATTTCCGCTTTCTGGGTTTCGGGTGGCAATACCTTTTACAGTTTTGGCAAAATATGCACTGCAGACGGCTGGATCTTTATTTTTGATGTCATTAATTCCACAGTGAACAACAATGGCATCCACTGGTCTTTGCAGGGTGGTTAGAGGTGCATTAATTGTCGGTTCCAGGTCTTTGACATTGTAAGTTTTCCTGGATATCGTTTCAAAACCATAGACAAACCCAGTATCTCTCCATCTATTCCTTTCAACACTGAGTCGTGCAGAAGCACGACCAGAGGAACGTCCTGTGTTCCTTCCGCTTTCTTTTTTTGTTTTGACGTTGTACTGCTTTGACGTCATTACTAGTTACGTTCTTAACAGGTGTTCTTTTATTTTCTTTTGTTTCGTTTGCTTCTTTTCTGCTGTGTTTAGGTTCCAACAGCCCCGAATCTTTTGTTGTTGGTGATTTGGGAACTGGGTGGTGGTGGAACTGACCTTGTTGCATCAGCGTAAGTAGGCCTACGATAGTTCGTGGAGCTGATGTTTTGTCCCCCGTTCAGGTCTGTAGGCCTACTTACTGGACTTTTTCCGAGATGAGCGATGACATGCTTTTGTTCATTTATAGTTTTTTCCAGTGAAGCAACTTTATCACATAAGTTTGAATCAAGTCTTTTTAACAGTCTGATCTCACTTACGTGTCACAGGGTGGATCTTCAGTTGACTTTCTCCGTCGCTGACAGTCTGGGAGGGCCCTTTGTTTGTCGTGCAGCCCGCTTCAAAACTTCTTTTCGCAGACACAGCTTTTCTTCATGGCTATTGGTTGGTATGGGTTCTGCCCTTTTGGGGGTCTGGTTGTTTTGGCCCTCCTCCCAGACTTCTGGACCCCAGTGGTTTTTTGTCATGTTTTCACGTAGATTAGTCTAATTTCAGCAGGACCTAAGTTTTGGCTTTGCCAGGTCCGCCCTCTTGAATGTCAATCGTGTGTATGTGTGTGTGTGTTGGTAGGGGATATTGCCAACTGATGTGGAAGTGGTGGGTATGTGTGTTTGGTTATTGTTGGATATTGATGCCTTGGGGTGTAGTGTGCCCAGTTTGGCAATGAGATTGCCAAACTGGGCACACTACACCCCCAAGGCATCAATATCCAACAATAACCAAACACACATACCCACCACTTCCACATCAGTTGGCAATATCCCCTACCAACCACACACATACACAACACATACAACACCACCACCACATCCCCTTCACTCACTTCATACAGTAGTTACAGCAACCCTCCGTCTATTTAATCTTAATTTTGTTTTATATCCTTCCCCTTAAAAATCCCCCCCCCCCCCTTTTTTTTTTTTTTTTTTTCCCCTCAGTTTCTCCCCCCTCCCCCCCCCCCCCCCTTCTTTCCCCTTACCATTATTATCAATCCATCATTACCACAAACCCCTCCCAAAGATACCACACCATCCCAATAAACTAGACACACAACCCTATCATATCACACACACACACCTCCCCCGACGCAAACCCCCCCCCCCCCCCCCCCCCCTCCGTTTCCTCTCCCAAGATCCCCCTGGCCCATGTCATTTCCGCCACCAAACCACATGGACGAAAACGGATGAGTCATTTTTCTTTCTTCTTTTTTCGTTCTTTGGTTTGTACTGTCCACATGTTAAATGTGATTTATTTTTCGCCTGAAGAAGACCCAAGTGGTTGAATGCATCGTGTCTTGTCATGTGCTTTGTTTGTCAATGTCAATGGCGGTAAGTTCTAAACAAACTCTATTCCTAATTTTGCTTCGTTCGCCGCCACCAGTCACTCCATTTTAAAAATATAGAACTAGTCCAATATGCAGATGACATATGCATATGGATGAAAGTGACATTGAAAAAATGTTTCATCTGTCAGATCGCAAAACTATATTAAAAAGTTATATCAAAAGAATTAAATACCTTTTCTACTTACTGACTGAAAATGGTTTGAAAATATCAACTGAAAAAACTCACATGATGCTATTTAATACTGGATCTGATCCAGTTAATATGCCTTTATTTCAAGTCAACGGCATACCCATCAAAATATACAAAAAATAGTTAAAAATTTCCTTGGAGTAAATTTAACATCAAAGTTGTCATGGAATTTTCATATAGAGCATATTCTAACAAAAGCTCCGAAAAACTTTAAATCTATTAAAGATTATTAGCAAGCATGCTTGGGCTCAGGACACGTTATTCTTTTGCACCTTTCTACTGCACTGGTTAGATCAAAATTAACGTATGCACAAGAGGTTTCTTCAGTGCACCAAATACCTACTGAAAAAACTTCAAAGTATTGATTCCAAAGCATAAAGATAGCTATGGGACTACCAGTCCACGCCTCTTGTACAAAGGTATACAGTGCTGCTGGATATTACCACTGGAAGAGTACAGGAATCGTTGCATGACCCCAATTTGTTATATAGAAGTTCTAATATAGACACCCAACATTGGCCCTGAAATAAATATTGAAATCGGAGAAACTGATTTTCACAAAAAGGTGGCCTAAAAATCTATCATCTCAAACGACTCTGTGACATACACTTCCTCGATATTAGAATACTCAGATATCCAAACTAAACATAAACATCTATGGCAAAAAAGATATAGCTGTATTGTTGGTCCCCAATTCCTCCCTTGGAAATAATAAGAGCACATATTTTTCGATATTGTGCATTCCAGATTCCTAACAATGGCTGCGACACTCTGGACTGTGAAACTCGGAAAAAAACGATAATAAATGCTTAATTGGTTTTTTATCCTATATCAAAACTGCATTTGCACTTTGACTCACTATTTCAACCATTATAGATTACACTGATGGAATCATTATCATATGCCATACATCGACAGGTTGCAGCATACAGATTCGGGCCCTTAACAAAGTAAATAAAAGTCTTATTATCTCGGAAAAAAAACAAATCTATATTCCACTGCTTGTGTTTATCTGACCTATAATTATGGATTTGTTTCTTCTACTTCCTTCTCTTTTCTTTTTATTTTTTTTTTTTTCTCTTTCTTCTAAATTTTTTTTCTAACATTTATTTTTATAGTTTGTTGTTGATTACCCTCAAAAATTTATTTAAAGTTGTTTCTATGTACGAGTGTGTTAGAGAGTTTCCTAGATTCAAGTTCTTTTTTTACAAGCCAACTGAAGATTTTCTAATATCCTTAGTTATTCTTTTTTTTTTTTGCAAAATGTTCGACCACTGAGGTCGGTGATCACGCGATTATAATATAAATCGCTAACAAGTAAATATTGCACCTGAAACATAAAAATAAAAATATAATCATGCTGGACATAAACATGGACTTGGTACCTAGTTTACTCTCAGTCAGAGACACTGAAATATTCATTTTCTTTGGCCGAGTTTTTTTGACCAGTCTATATTCTTTGCCCCCCTCCCACTGTGGGTTGTATTTTTATAATTGGGAGAAACAAAGACGGTGTTGTTTGGTTATTTTTGTTTTGATTTGTATGTTCTTATTTTGCAACAAAGACCGAGGAAAAGAAAGGGAGCAGCACAACACAACAAAAACAATCATTCCAGGATTTCGGGAATTTTCTCTAAAACTTCTCTATGTCAGTAGCCATGTGTGCCTAATACTTTGCGCGGGAATAAAAAAAAAAAAAAAAAAAAAAAAAAAAAAAAATACAATTTTCTCATTTTCGTCTTTGATTGAATAAGAGGAAACTGGGTTTGTTTTTGGTCGTTTTTACACGATGTGAGAAATGAAATAATATTCATAGGAAAAGTTAAGTATGTACGATCAAAACATTATTATCGTATGAAGACAGATAAGTTCACTGACGCTGTAGATGGAAAATTGGGTACTGTTTTTAGAACAAAGTATGTCAAATAATGTACATTGTTATTATGTGGTCATAGCATATAAAAAACTGATCACATTCTTTTGTTGTTAAGTGTTTACCTTGTGCGTACCGTATAAATGAAGAAAAGAAAGAAAAATTCATTCCCAACCAAATGCGACCCTTCTGTCTCAGCCCTAATATCTTACTCACAAACAATGTATACCCTGTCACGTAGGATATGAAACATAATCTTTTCTCTTTTGCACATAGCACTACTAACTAAAAGTCCTCAATTGGCACAATTACTCTTTAATCTGATAAAAAGTCAGTGGTGCGAGTTGACGATGAGTTGCAGATTGAGAACAGAAAGAGCTGATATGTTTGTTTGATGGTGTGTGTTTTTTTTCTCTTCCACATATCTTTGATAAGTGGAACGATTTTTCGATCCATGTTCATGTTGTTTTATAGCTGCAGATAATGTTATGCTTTTTTGGAATTGTCTGTGGTAACGTTTCTTTTTCCTTAGAGCCCCATTTTTTTTTCTCCTTGTTTTCTTTATTTACTTTTCTTTTCCTATTTTTTTTCCGTCTATATCACGTAATGTGAAAAGAAGTTTTAAAACTAAAACAAAACACCAACGCACACACCACACACTTACACAGCTTTTACACACACACACACACACACCACAAACAACACACTTACAACAGACACCACAGAACACACACACCGCACGCAACCGCCGCCGCACGCCAAGCAACCACCACGCACGCACCGAACACGCACCCGCAAAAGCACTCGCACACACAACAACAAAACACACACACACTCACACGCACGACCACGCACGCACACACACACACTCAAACACACACACACACAACCACACACACACACTCACACACACACACCACAACACCACCCACCACACACACACACACCACTCACACAACAACTACACACAACACACCACAACGATCGTGCGCCATCTCATCAGCCTATGGGAAGCGGTCGCATCGACATTCACGTTCACTCTCTTTATTTACTTTTTTTTTTAGAAGGAAAAGCCCAATAGTGTCACGATAACACAAAACACCGCATTGCAAGCAATCCGCACGTATGTTCCGCCACCCGTCTAATGGTATAAAAAACTGTATTCTCCTCAAGTGGAAGTGTTGATTTACCGCATCCAAGTCTCCAACATCCTGTTAGTTTGACAATGAGGTGACTGACGGAGAACAGTGTGTGCTTGAAAACAATCTGAAGGTTCAATTTCAAGTGACCTCGCCGCCGTTTGAGTGATACATACCCAGAGAGACAAACACATTAACAAGACAGCTTAGTCTTTCTTCACGCCTGATAAACAACATTCATGACAGTTGAAACCATATGAATATCATTTCAAGTGGGCTTCGCCGTTGTGTCTCCGCACGGGCCTTACCCCCCACTTCGTTTTGGTGAACATTTGACAAAACACATTAAACCATATTATCGCATGAATTTTTTTTCTTTTGGTTTTCATGTATTCAGGGGGGTGTACAAATATTGAAGTAGTGAGGTTGGAAAAGGTGGGTTTTACTTTTTTTTTTAAAATTAAGTTTGTTGTTTTAGACATATAAAAAAACTTACCGTCCCCACTTTAGGAGACGCTAGGCACGAGGGTTCAGACCAGAAATCATTTGAATTCATAGTTAGCCATTAAATTTATTCTTGAATTTTGCATCGAAATATGAAAATAGCATTTATTGATCTAGATTGTTGGACAAACTTAATTGTTACATGACTGAACACAAAAAGAACACTAAAAAGAGCCATTTTACTATAGTGAGTCACAAGCGCAGGATTAGACGTAGTTCCACTCATCGTGTCTTCGTAAGCATACTGTCATTGATTCAGCCATTCTGATTGTGAAAAACGGCTCTATTCTGCTCCAAAACTTTCTGTGGCACTTTGAACGCCCACATTGCACTTTGGTGCACTTGTCAACATGTATTCTTGCCACAGGGAGACCGACACCTGAGTCGTTCTGGGACACGCTCCAACAAGTTTAGATCTATTGCCGTTCCATGCGAAAGGGACGGTCTGAACTCGCTGTGTCATGAGGGCAGGGCGACAAAAGGGAGTCCCAAGCGATGCTGTTCACTGATACTACGACAGGTGGACAGTGGCATGGGACTTCGTCGACACACTCGCACAGCAAGAAAGATCGGGGGGTGGGGGGGTGGGGTTGGGGGAGGGGGGGGGGGTGGGGGTTTGGTGTTCTATCTCACAGTGGCGTTGGCCCCGGTACAAGTGCCAGCGGTTGCCTGAACGGCCAAATCAGGCTAAAATGAGGAAATGGACACCCCATCATTTCTTCCGAATCGGATGGCTGACGCGGGGACTGTCAAATGTTTGGTTCATCCTATCAATTCACTACCATGGGTCTTGTTTGTACGTGGTTGATGAGAGGCTGGATGTTCAATGTTGTCGTGCTGCCTGGCTTGGCATTGAAAAATAACCTTGTTTTCTGTGTAGGATTCACGCCAACCTTGTTGGAGAGTACATTGACAACGTTGTTGTCATTCCAACGAACCCGATTCTCATGGCATTGCTTGTGTCAGTAGTAGTAGTCGAAGGTCGCTCCTTGGAGTTTTAGTCATTCTCCTTCACTGATCGCGCGGAACCTTTCTTCAACCCGATTGCTCGGTAATGGTTCCCTGTGCAATCGGCCAAGAGAGGTAGGTCCCACGAGAGTGTTTCAATGTGGAACGTGAAAACCGACGTGGTAGCACAGAGTGAAGAGGGTGTTTTGTCTTGTCATAGTCAAAAAACGTGTGTGAGGGGTGGGAAAAAGAGGGAAAGTGGGAGGGAAGGAATAAAAGAAAATAGGTGGGGGGAGAAAAAAGACTATCTTTTGTCCTTGGGATTTTCAGATATACAAGTTCGATGACAAACTGAGATCTCTCCATTCCCACACCAGGGCAGGCCCGACAAACAGCTTTTTTTGCCTTCCTTTCGCCCCCTCGGTAGGGCTCGATTTTGGACACGGCGTTTATTATCCAAGGGAGGGGGGGGTGGCTTATAGGTAAGCAAGGCAACCACACCATCTTAAATCCAAATCAGAAGGGAGTTTGCTCTTAATAATTGGTTTTGAGCTTGCGACTTAGTGCGGGGCGACCACATGCTTAATCAATGCTGAGATTCTGTTGTTATTAGAAAGTAACACGAAAGGGTTCTTTCATTAAGCATGGTCAGCAGGTGGTTATCCTGACTTTGGCCATCTTGTCAGCCTGCATCAAGGTTGATTGTTGTCACTCACTTGGAGGTATCTCTTGATTCCTCGAATCTGTTTGGGTTCATGGCTGAGGTGACCAGTGTATTATGAATGGTCCCTGTCATTGGACCCGTACATTCGGCGTCGGTGAATGTGTAGCCAGAAAACCAGTTAGAAATTAGGATGGCCCAGACAAGGTTGCGACGAACCTTTCTGGAGGTTCAGCTTAAGCGTTTTGCCATGTTGTGAAGCGATTGCACCGTACTTCTGCATTCCCCAGTTCCGAAACGTGTTCATCTGAATCCTGCTAACACACAACACACCACACACACACACACCACACACAACACCACACACACAACACACACACACACACACAACACACTCACACCTTTTAGTATATTAATTTATAGTTTTTACAAAGATCCTCTTATCCGTCTATGTTACTCTGTCTCTATCTCTCTCTCTCTCTTTCTCTATCTCTATCTCCCTCTCCTCTCTCTCTCTCTCTCTCTTCTATCTCTCTCTCCTCTACCCTCTCTCTCTCTCATCTCTCAGGGAGGGAGGGAGGAGAGGCGAGGGAGGGAGGAGGGACGGATGGCAAATGGAGAGGGAGAGTAGGAGAGTGGAATGAGGGGAGGCAGGTATTGTGAGAAAAATAATTATAAATATGGACCATGTGTCGTTCTCGTGGAGGAGATAGGGAGAGTGCTGTCATCCACCGGTGTGTTCTTGTCTTCCGTCAGCATGAATGATGTTCGCTTGAAGCAGATGGACTGACGTGTCCGCCCAACTCAGATTGTGTCATTTCGCATCCTATCATCTCACTGTCCTCGTCTGTCAGTTCATAGTTGGTGGGGGATCAATGTAGAGATACTGGCAGTGTTTGGTATCGGGGGTGGGTAAAGCACATAGGTTAGTGTGTCCGCTTCAAGGATATCAGTAGCAAAGTATAGAAGTCTTGTTGTTACTTCACTTATTTACATTGTATCGCTTGCAAACTTAGAGATCGTTTTGATAAGTACTGCAGGCTCTCACAAAGTCGAACGCATGACCGTATGTAGGTTTAGTTGGACTGTTGTGTTTGTTTTGGTTGCTTTACGTCTTCACGCCAACCACTGTTCGCGGCGGATCAGAGACAGAATTCAGTTGGGACAGTGTCAGCTGGTCACATTGGTCCCTGACACTAGCGCGAACCAGTTAGTTTCAGTAAAATGCCGGGGGATTCAAACCCTTGAACCTTTGGAATAAGAAGTGAAACGCTTCTTATGAACTGAGCTATCCAGCTCTTCTATTTGTTTGACAATCTTTATTTCATCTTTAGAGATAAGTTGAATAAAAGATAAGAACCCCACATGCTTGGTGTCATGTTGGTTTTTTTTTCCCGTTTCTCCTGTGCCTGTTATTCAATTCCCTTTGTAACTAGTAACAATTGACCCCGTCGTTAACGAAAAAACTATAAAAATATAAAAAAAAAAATATAATACACATCAAAAAAGCAGAACATATGAAAACGAAAATAACATTGCAACAAATAAAGATTACGAGCCACTGTTACATAGCCTAGAATGGATTTCAAACACAACAAGACTGTCATTTGCATCATAGCAATGGTCGAAAAACCTGTTACCCGCTCGTGCCAAGCGCGTTTTCGCTATTGTGGTACGGCCCTATGAAACGCATCAAAATTTTACCTGTTATTAAACAATAAGTATCTTATATCATCGCACAAGGGTTTTAGTTTATAGACCTATCTACGTATCACATTTACTTCAATAAATATAAATTAAAAATTTGTTTGAAACAGAGATATTGACTTACGCTTATTTCTTTTCTTTTTCAACGAAATTGTATTGTTTTAAGGTGAATTCTTTCTTATCTGGCTTTTCTCAAGATTGGCTACCGGCGTTAGTTGGTCCTCGGCTTCGTTTAAAAGTTTTTCGCTAATTTTTCATTGCTGTTTTACATTTTTGTGACAGGATACAACAATATCCCCTAGCACGCTGTTTAATTTTGAAAAATTTTAGATGTAGAGTAGAAGCCTTTAGTTCCATGTTTAGCAGGTTTTTAAAACTTTGTTGCAACTTGAATACATGTTAGTCTCCTGTGTGTGACACCTGTGCCAGAGTACTGTTCTACGTCTATTACTAGGCCAGATTTTGACCCTGATTTCAATATAACATCAGATATTGTAACAGAGATATGGATTGTTTATTTGAAAAAAAGAGGCATAGAGGATTTAAATCATGGAACAACTTTTTAAGCCTTATCTGTTATCGGTGAGACATTGAACTCCAATCCGGGTCCTCCACCAAAGTAAAATATCCATGTGGAGTTTGCAATTTGAGTAAAGAGTCACATGGAGGAAACATAAAGCAGATGTTGACTGTGGACGTCTGCATACATGGTTTCACTAAAGGTATACTGTTAATGAATTCAGCAGTTTATGAAGCATTATGAAAAATAGTGATCTATCTTGGACTTGTTTTACCTGCGGGGCTTCAAAACTTTAGTTCAAGATTTTTGAAGATTTATTGCCGCTGCCAGCTCAGGATAGCAACCGTTTGACCTATCTCACAGACCGTCCCCAAAAAGAAACTTGAAAATTTTGTCCTAAGTTTGCTCCACCCCGATTCTTTAACTTTAAAATCCAAAATTCATAAAGTGCAATGAACCCCAATCCATTAGAGGAAAAA